>ML434774.1:13012-76826 GCA_005239525.1 Nicotiana knightiana | reverse complement strand
GAGTAGTTCCGTGTCTCCTTGTTTTATTTTGAATATGTCTTCCATTCTCTTCTCAACTTTTTGTGCACCAGAGTGTGCTTTTATAAACGAATCTGCAAGCTCAGCAAAAGAGTCAATAGAATTTTCAGGGAGAAGAGAATACCAGGTTAGGGCCCCCTTGGTAAGTGTTTCCCCAAAATTTTTGACAAGGACTGATTTAATCTCTTGTTTTGTTAAGTCGTTGCCTTTTACCCCAGTAGTGAAAGCAGGCACATGGTCACGTGGGTCAGTTGTTCCATCATATTTGGGAATGTCAGGCATTTTAACCTTCTTGGGTATAGGCAAGGGTGCCGCACTTGGCTTCCAAGGTTGTTGAGAATACCTATCAACATCAATGCCTTTGATGATAGGTGGTACTCCAGGAATTTGTTCGATGCGATCGTTCTGCTCCTTCATCTGTTTCTGCATGGTTAGCAGTAAATTTTGTAATTCTGAGTTATTAGATATACCTGGTCTCGTTTTGAGAGATTCATTAGGACTGTCCTTTTCCTGAGTTTGCCAACCCAGATTGAGGATTTTCCAAAGTGATGATATTATTGGGGGCTGGCGTCGGTGGTGTAGGTAACGCTGCCAGTAATCCTCTCGCAAATTCTTGCAAAGCTTGGCTCACATACTCTGCAATCATTTGCTTTACACGATCTTCTTCCACAGTTTGATCATTATCACCATTATTGTTATTGGATCTTTCTGGGGATTGTTCCCTTGAACCACGTGGGGTTCCTGAAGGTGATGGAACTAGGGTTCCACTCCTTTGGTGGTTGTTGTCGTTGGAGTTTGACATAGTTCAGAGGATATCACTTGAAAAGCAAACAAAGATTATCAGATTCCTGATAACGGAACCAATTTGTTTAACCAAAGAATTAGACCCTTTGACTAAAGCTATTTTTAGGATGAACATGGGTTACTGATAATCAAGGAAATAGAGAAAAATGAATAACAAACAATATTGCAGGAATATAGAAAAGCGAAGTCAATTATATTCCAGAATCAGATATCTTTACAAGTTGTATTCCCCTCCCTTATATAGGAGATTCTTATAACGTACAACTCTTGCTATGGTTGCTCATCAATGATTAATTATGACATTAATGAGGCATTACAAAGGACAACGGTAATTGGGGTACGGTTACATAACGTTCGAGTAATCAATTGTGGGTCCTTGAATTTGCCCGTAGCTTTGTCTAGATTCATTCTGACCGTGCCTCTCCCCTATTTTGATCAGGTTGAGTTTCCCGTGGCTGATAAGCTCGAGGGTTTACTGAATCGTGCCTCTTTGTTCCGTACCTCTTCAAAGAATCACATCCAGCTGTCGGATTTTCCTGTGTCCACGTGACTGGCTGAGTTGTCAAAAGTTGGCTTACGTGTGAAATTCTTTTTTACCAATACAGGTATCAAGGCACCAAAAGAGTAAATAAATGATCTATATTAAAAGAGAAGGTAGGGAAAGAAAAAGAACAAAAATAACATACCAAAATGAGAATAAAAAGAAGGGTTGATGAAATCAAAGAGAGGTAATTATCTCTAGTACGAGCATCACGAGAGAAAAAGAATGCAATGAACAAGAAAGAGTGATGTCAAGTCTCTCTAGCCCCCAAGAAAAACAATGCCTCTAAGAGTTGGTAAATATGAGCTAAGAATTGAAAATGTGGAGTGCTTAAGGAAGGGTGTAACTACTTACCTATATGGTATCTTACCCCAATTCAAAAGCCTTCATTACAACCCGAAAGAAGTCCTACTTTATTTTTAACCGAGTAAACTTACATCAGTGGTGATCTACATGAAGGACAAGCATGTGGTACTTGAAGTCTTACTTGTGACATTCTTTTGTGAGAGAAGAGTGAACATTTCATTGATCTAAAGAATGATTGCTAACTCTTGAAGTGAACTTGGCAAAAGGAAGGTAGAGGAGGAAGAGTTTGGAATCCACCGTGATCTACATGATAGAATAAGAGTCCTTGATTAGTAAAGTTAACTCTTGAAGCTCTAATGTCACATTAGAAATATATGTTCATAATATGCGATTTGTCACCTTGTTGAAAAGGCATGAGTATTGTGGGTAATGGTTAGTCCCAACTGAGTATGAATGGATTACCATTGACTATCTGAAATGACCTTTCACTCTGAGGAGGTGGGAACTAATATATTTGCTTGAGGACAAGCAAAGACTTAATCTTGGGGGAGTTGATAAGAGTGGATTTTAACCATTTGATAAGGTGGGGACTTCGTGCTTTAATTTTAGTCTGAAAGTGTTGATTTATATTCTCAAAACAAAATTGTGCTAATTGCAGGAATGTTGGAGAATTAGACGTTAATGAAGAAATCTAACTCAAAAGGGGCTCATAAGGCAAGAAGGAGTGCAGCAGGCCAAAAGTGCGGTTCGCAGAAGTAATTCTGCGGCCCCAGATAAAAGCGCAGACCGCAGAATTCCCTCTAAGGCCGTAGATATAGTGAATGATGCTCAGAAGATGACTAAAGACAAGTGCAGACCGCACACAATTTGTGCAGCCATAAAACATGGTCGCACTTACAAGAATTCAAAAAGTTCAGAGAGTTTGCAAAATGACCAAGTATGAAGCCTTGCCAAGAGTGCAGCCGTAGAAGGAAAAGTCCGGCCCCAGAAGCTGAAGTGCGGTCACCGACCAAATTGTGCAGCCGCCGAAGTCTCGAACATTTATAGTCAAGTGAAATGTGGACCGCATATAGAATTGTGCGGCTGTGGATCCTCCCGAAGGGCATTTTTTGAGCGAATTTCGGGCCATTATAAATAGACGGGAATTACTATTTTAGGTTAAGTTTGGTAGTTTTTGGTTGTAGTTTACCTCTTTTGGTAATTTATGACCAATTTGGGTTAAAAACACATTAGTTTATCTTTCTAATTTTGTGTTATGGCTTTTTAATGATTGTTTCTTCTTTATTTTATTTCATTTCTATTATGAGTAGCTAGATATTTTCTAGGGTTGTAACCCAACCCTAGTGTGTAAACCTTATGGGTAATTAATTTAGTTCTTGTTTATGATTGAGTGTTTATTATTTAGCCTTGTTCATGTTTAATTTCTAGAATTAATGGTTGGAAACATTGATTCATGCCTTTTTGACTTGGTCTTTACTTGAGAAAGAAGAACCTAGTCTAAGAAAACTTGGCTGATAAAAAATTGGGCTAGTTAAGGTTTTGACTAGCCTATTTAAAGAGTTTGAACTACCGATAGGGAAAACTCGAATTGAGCTCTTATCAACTACTTAACTTGATACCCATTTGGGCTTGAGAAAGCCAAATTGGGGCAAAATCAGTCTATGATCGGGAGGTATTGAGTGGGTGACTTAGAGTTGAGAGAAATAATATACCCCGATCACTAAAACAAGTATTAACGTAATTAACCCATACGGATAACACCTAGGTGAATATTACATCCCTGGGCCTTTTACCCATTTGAAAAATAACAAAAATAATTAATCAATCTCTAGACGTTTTTCTCTAGTTAATCCCTATTAGTATAGATTGTAGAAGTAAATTACAAAACCATATTTGTTTGGAAGCATACTTTAGCTATTTCTTCTACACTCATCAAGTGTACACTCTAAAACCCACACTTAACTCGCTGAGAAAATAGACCCCGACTCATTGTTAGGTATTATTCTTCCAACGACTGTATCAACTCATTGTTGAGTGTGAATTGGGCATGGATCGCAGTCCGATCCCATAATGAGTAAATAAATCCTACTGTGGCGTGCATCCTGATCACATAAACAACTGTTGCGGCGTGCAGCCCGATTCCATACATGTCACTCACAACTCGGCCCTCAAGCCCCAACTCAGTCATCAATCTCTCCAGTCTCTCGGGCTCACAAATCTCATGTCAATCAGCTCAAAAAATGATAACATGATGTAACAACAAATGGTAACAGACTGAGATATGATATGCAAACAATGAATATGATTAAGCAAATAACTCAACAGCAAACATGACCTCAATGGGTCCCAACTCAATAAGCATATAGCCTAAGTATAGTTTCCAACATGATTCACTGATCATATAATTAAACAAGTTGGGAGAACATGAATGTAACAAGATATAACAACAAAACAAGTACAATCATAGTCTAATGGTCAACAAGAATCATGATTTCACCGGTGCACGCCCACACGCTCGTCACCTAGCATGTGTGTCACCTCAATACATCTCTTATAACATAGTTCCCATGGTTAAATGCCCTCAAATCCAAGTTTAGATATGTTACCTAGCTCGAATAAGCCAAATCCAATACTGAGCAAACCAAACAATACTCTAGATATGCCATCCAGCGCGTGCCGACCTTTGAACGGCTCGAAACTAGCCAAAAACAACTCAAGAACATCAAATAATGCCAAATGAAACAAACTCAATCGATAAAGGTGGAATCTTTAGTACAAAACCCAAAGTCAACCAAAAATCAAACATGGACCCATATCTTGGGACCCAACAGAACTCATAAAATTCGACAACTCATTCAACTACGAGTCCAACTATACTTGTTTCACTCAAATCCGACTCCAAATCGACGTTCAAAACTCAAAAATTCACTTTAGGAAAGTTTAGATAAAAACCCCCAAATTTCTCTTTAAAATTCATAATCCAAATGCCAAATCGAAGATAGATTCATGAAATATAACCAAAATCGAGTATGAAGCACTTACTCCAATCCATGTGGTGAAAATTGCCTCATAAAAGCGTCTTAATCCGAGCTCCCCAACTCAAAATGTGAATAAATTAACCAGGCCCTCGATAATATAGCTTCTGCCCAGGCAACTTCGCATCTGCGAAAATATTAGGACACAAGCTCCACTTCTGCGAACTTCACTAACCAGGTGACCTCTCGCACCTGCGGACACTGCTCCGCTTCTGTGCAATCGCAGGCGCGAGGCTAAAGCCCGCTTCTGCAAAATACTCCCAACCAAGCTGCTATTCGCTTCTGCGATCATATTCCTGCTCATACGGACGCACAGATGCGCCCTGCTATATGCTTCTAAGGTATTTCCTCATCCAGCCTTGCTACGCTTCTGCGCCCATGTGACCGCATCTGTGGCCACCGCACCTGCGCCCATTACCCCGCAGGCGCGACCACACCAGATCCAGCAAAGACCAGCCATCATCATGAATGAAAAATGATTGAAACACATATGTATCTCACCTGAGCCCTTGGGGACCCCATCTGAACATACCAACAAGTCCTAAAACATAACGCGGACCTACTCGAGGCCTCAAATCACCCGCAACAACATCAAAACTACGAATCGCACCTCAAATCGAACTTAATGAACTTTTGAACGTTCAACTTCCAAAACTCTTGCCGAACCATATCAAACCAACCCAGAATGATCTCAAATTTCGCAAACAAATTCCAAATGACATAACGAAGCTATTTCAATTCCTGGAACTACAATCCGAACACGGTATCATAAAAGTCAACTCCTAGTCAAACTTATGAACATTCCAAACATTCAAATCGCCAACTTTCGGCAAATATTGCTAAAACCTTCTAGAAACATCCAAATACAAATTCCAGCATATGCCCAAGTCTAAAATCACCATTCGGACCTAGCAGAACCATCAAAGCTCTGATGCGGGGTCAAATACATAAAAGTCAAACTTGGTCAACTCTTCCAACTTAAAGCGTCAAACTTGAAAATCATTCTTACAAACTAATTTCGAATCACCTGAAAACCAAAACCGACGAATCACAAAATAATAAAACATCATACGGAGATACTCAAGACTTCAAACTACTGAACAAGATATAAATGCTCAAAACGAACGGTTCGATCATTACATAAATTTAACCCCGAGCAATACTTGTCCACTACGTTTGCGAATCTTCGAGGCAAATAGTCCAACTGACCGGAAGATACCCAACAGCTAAAAGTAACGGACGAAGCCACGTAACTTGCACGTCAGACAAAAAAACAACCTTAACTCTGTTTTTATTCTTTCATAATCTACTCTTTCCAACATTGGCGTTCTTAACCCGATTATATCAAAACATCTTCTTTGATAGGTTGTTTACTAACTTCGGTTACATCAGCAACTATAAAAGATAACAGCGTAATCCTTGTAGACAAGCTTATTTTAGACCATCCAATAATTACTGTGATAGTGAACCTCTGCATCACGTAAAAGTTATATTGGTTGATAATAAGTGTAGTTTACTATTCATAACTACTATGTTTGGATGATGTTCAGTCATGAAGAAATTAAAGGGACTTGAAACTGTTCCTTTCAACTTATGAAGAGGCAATTTCCATCCAAATGCAGAGCTCTGAATCAAAAAGTTAGATTGGTACAAGGATGAGTCGCTGAGCTCGGTCTCGCAGTTCCAAATCTTGCAAAAAAGTCACTCCAAAAACATATCTTTGCGTGCTCTGCGTCCTACCTTTGATCATCTTTTGTATCATTTCTGGGAGATATGTGTTTGACCAAAGAGTATGAAACTTTTGTTAAACTAATTAGATAAGCAGATAGAGAGTAAATCGTAGTTAAGGATAATTAATTCTAGATCTGAGATGATAACATGAGTTGAAAAATATAGTTGAGCATAAATGCTGGCAATAATCATGGTCGGATCTGATAGCATGAAAAAAATATTATGCATTGAATAACATTAAATAACAATAAAATGTAAATAAAGGAGAAGATTCACTCATTCTTGAGTTAGGCGGATCCTCTTTCATTTGATAAAGATGACCGATAGACAAATACAAGAATCTTAGGACCCTTTTCGGATCTGATGGAGAGTGTGGGACAACAGATGATCTCATCTCTTTAGAGAGACGTGTTTCTCTCTTTTTCGGGAGCCCCCCTTGCACTTTTTCTCTCTTCATACTTATATGGGACATTTCCCTTACCTAATCGGAAAAACACAAGTTCAGAAAATATCCCTGTAGAATATTCCTCTAAAATATCTTATTACTAAACTAGCCGTTTGGGCCGATTCGAGTGCTCGACCTCGACCAAAGTTGCGCTCCTCGCCAGTATATTACTTCCTAAGTATAACCTCGGCTTAATCGGCTGTTAGTTGTCCTTTCTTAGATAAGATTCTTTTGATCAGATTTTGATCCATACAATATGCTCCATCGGCTATGCTCTACTCTTATCATCCGGCCTCATGCATGTCCCAAGACAATCGAAAGTTGCACCTACGGTATGAGAACAATCCATTGAAGCAAATTAATGGAACTTGGAGCTAGTAGTCGTACTTGCCTCTATTTCAGAAACCAATGTCTTAATAAGGCTTCTACTAACCTTTTACCTTTACCATGCAGACTGAATTCTGAGTCTTAAATAACACACTCCCCTTCCCCTAGTTTTGAAACACCATTGAGTAGATGAGACACCAAATACAAATGCTATTGGTACAATCATTCAACTATGCATGACAAGAGCTGGCTTTCTTTATTATTAATAATAATGGAATTTTTTCATAAATGAAGACATGGTACAAATTTGGCCAGTTGACTTCTTTAAGAGACTTAATAAAGAAGTGGATTATGCTGAAAGAAATTAGCAGGCCTGAGCACAAAACCCGTACTTAATGTTGGCATAACTGGAAAATCTTCCTGCTTTGGTACATGATGAACACCTAAATGTGTACCATAATACGATGTCCTTGTTCTCAATTTCCCTATCCCTACATCATAATAGAAAATTGCAACTTCTTCAATCGATCAGATTCATTTACCTAAAAAAAAAAAAAAAAAAGATGCTGCACTTCAGAAGTATAATCTATTACATTACCTCAGGCTCCACAAGGCTAGTGTATCATCCCCTTGGCTTTGATCAGTATATAATCCTCCAACCCATTTCTCAGACTTGTTATAAGGTTTCACCCACACATTGTACTTCGTAAAACCTCCACGGATTTGTGGGTAATCATCATCACTTAACAAGGGACCTGTTGCAGATCCCGGGATTAGACAGTAGCCTATTTTATTCCCAAGCTTAGTTTTCTTCTTCAAAGACTCCTGATCCTAGCTGAATCCTTGCATCAGATTCTGATTTAGCTGCTTCACTAACAACTTTCCAATAACTCTGTCTTGGTGAACTTCTGTTGATCACACGGTTCGTTTTTAAGTTATTTTTGACAAAGGAATTTTCATGACCGTCCACGTCTATATCAAGGTGAAAGGTAAAGAAATGATCATGATTTGCGCCTAATGAGTTTTCTGCTATCAATGTACCATAGACTTCTTCCTTTATCTGGTCGTTGTGAGTGTATATGGACCCCCTTGCTTCAAGTAGACCAGTTAAGCCAACCTGTGATGATGATTTTGGATGTACTTTTGTATACGGTAGAAATCGGGGCTACCCGATTTCACTATTCGATCGAGACTGAGATATTGCATCGAAAAGCTGAAACATTAAGTCCGAAATCGAAGCCGCTTTCTAAGTCGAGGTCGATAGTAATCGAGGCCAGAAGAGATAGACTTCGAGTAATATCGGGATAACTTTATAACGGAAAAAGTGAGAAATCTGTGATTGGTCGAGAATCGTGGCGTGAATCTCGGAATGGATCAAATCTATAGCGGTTAATCAGTTGTTTATACGATTTCCTACTGTAATTAGAAGTATACCTTAATTAGGGTTCTTCTACTATATAAAGAGGAATTCCATTCATTTGTAATCATCATTATTCACGGATAAAAGAATATAAAATCATTTCTTTCTTGCTTACTGCTCTACTTACTGTTCACCAGAATTATTTTACCTTACTTGCTCTTATAATATTACCTCGAGGTTACTTCAATTCGAGGTCGAGGTTCAGCTAAAACACTGGTTTAGTTTATTTATAAGTTCAATTCAGTCATTTACTTTCTCGTTTATTAATTGGTATTGAGTGAAATCTCATATCCTTAAAACCACAATATAAGTTTAATTGTTATCCAAATTTTATGGTAAATAGTTTGGCGCCCACCGTGGGGCTAAGGAAAATAGTGATTATTCAATACTGATTTTGATAACACACACTATTTTACACGTGTTCTTATCAAGTATTTTTGCTTTCAGCTTAAAAGCATGTCAAACTCACAAAACGCATCCACATATGGTGACAATGGCCTCGAATTTCATGGGGAAAATGACAGTGTAATTGCTCCAGGGGCCGAGGTGCCATAAGTTGATCTCGGGGGAGCATCGGTTGACAAGTCAGTCGAAGTCAGCTCGCACATTGCTTTGAATGCGAATCTGGGCGCAGACCCCGAAGGGTGTGTACGCAGAGAGGGTCGATCTGGTGGTCAAGGTACACAGGGTGGAGGAGATGGAAAAGTCAGTCTCCAAGTAATATTCGAAATGCTACAGGCTCAACAAGCCGCTATTGCACAACTAAAAAATCAACATCGAACTCCGAGTGGGGTCGAACCAGAAGCCACCCGCCGAACTGAGCCAGTACCAGAAAGGCCGAATGCTAGTGAATCGGGGAATGACCCCCCAATAATGAAAATGCTCGAGGAGCTCACCAAAAAAATTGAGTCGGGAGAGAAGAAAATTGAGGCAAATGATAAGAAAGTGGAACATACAACTCCTGAGTTGATCAGATACCAGGGGCACCGTCGATTTTGAAAGGGATGGATTCGAAGAAATTTGTACATAAGTCATTTCATCCTTGTGCGGATCCGAAGCCCATTGCCAAAAAGTTTCGTATGCCGGATATACCTAAGTACAACGGGACCATCGATCCCAATGAGCATGTCACCTCATATACATATGCCATCAAAGGTAACGATTTGGAAGACGATGAAATCGAATCTGTTTTATTAAAAAAGTTCGAAGAGACTCTCTCGAAGGGGGCAATGATTTGGTACCACAATCTACCGTCATATTCCATTGACTCATTTTCTATGTTAGCGGATTCTTTCGTAAAAGCGCATGTCGTGTCCCGATTTCAAATAGAACGCATGGAGTTGCCACCGGTCACAGATGATTGGGTAGTTCAAGCTTTCACTTAGGGTTGAATGAACGAAATTTGATAGCGTCACGTCAACTGAAGCAAAATTTGATCGAATATCCGGCGGTGACCTGGGCCGATGTACATAATCGGTACCAATCTAAGATCAGGGTCGAAGATGACCAATTAGGAACTCCTTCCGGTTCAGTATATCCGAACAGGTCCGCAGCCAGAAATCAGATGGACATCGATAGGGAGCCTCGGTCGAATAAAGACCGATATCTTCCATACATCGAATATTGCAGGAACGGCAGCCCAGGACGCAACTCTACCCGAAATGATCTAAGAATTGATCGAGGACAGAGTTCTCGGAGACTCATGAGCAAAAATGGTTTTGATAAGCATGCCGATCTCACAGAGGCACCTCGATTGTCGGAGTATAACTTTAATGTCGACGCATCAGGTATTGTATCGAAAATTGGAAGAATCAAAGATACCAGATGGCCCAGGCACATACAGACCGATCCTTCCCAAAGAAACCCCAATCTGATGTGTAAGTATCACGGCACACATGGCCACAGAACCGAAGATTGCAGGAAACTAAGAGAGGAGGTAGCCCGTTTATTCAACAAGGGTCACCTTCGAGAGTTATTAAGTGATCGAGCCTAAAAATCATTTCAGAGAAAGGGACACCAACAGGAAAAATGAACAGGAAGAGCCACAGCATGTGATCCATATGATCGTCGGCGGGTTCGATATTCCACAAGGGCCCGTTTTCAAACGCACTAAGGTATTAATTACTAGGGAGAAACGGACCCGAGATTATGTGCCAGAAGGTACCGTATCATTCAATGATGAGGAAGCAGAAGGAATTTCTCAACCTCACAACGACGCTCTGGTAATTTCTATCTTTATGAATAAAGTTCAAGTTAAGCGTGTTTTAGTGGATCCAGGTAGCTCGGAAAATATCATCCGATCGAGGGTCGTGGAGCAGCTCGGCCTAGTAAATGTAGTCGTAGTCCCTAAAAAAGGGAACAAACTAAGGATGTATGTAGATTATAAGGATTTAAACAAGGCATGACCCAAAAACTCTTTTCCCCTGCATAACATCGATTTCATGATCGACGCCACGGCCGGCCATGAGATCCTTAGTTTTTTTTTTACGCCTATTCCGAGTACAACTAAATTCAAATGAACCCGGAAGATCAGGAAAAGACTTCATTCATCGCTAAGTATGGCACATATTGCTATAGCGTGATGGCTTTTGAACTAAAAAATGCAGGTGCTACCTACCAACGCCTAGTAAATAAAATATTCGAAGAACAAATAGGTAAGTCAAAGGAAGTGTATATTGATGATATGCTAGTTAAGTCCTTGCGCGCAGAGGAACATTTGACACATTTACAGGAAACATTAAAGATACTGAGAAAATACAACATGAAGCTCAATCCCGAGAAATGTGCTTTCGGGGTCGGTCCGGGCAAGTTCCTCGGCTTCATTGTGTCAAATCGAGGAATCGAGATCAACCCCGATAAAGTCAAGGCTATCGAAGACATCACAGTCGTGGACAGCATTAAAGTCGTACAAAGGCTGACAGGGCGGATAGCTGCCTTAGGTCGATTCATCTCGAGATCGTCATATCGGAGCCATAGGTTCTTCTCACTACTCAAAAAGAAGAACAATTTCACCTGGACCCTGGAATGCCAGCAGGCATTAGAGGAATTAAAATTGTACCTCTCGAGCCCACCATTTCTTCATACTCCAAGTGGTGTCCTAGTTCGATAAGAGAAAGGTACGCAATTTCCTGTTTATTATGTAAGCCGAACTCTAGGAAAAGCAGAAACTCGATATCCACACTTAGAAAAATTGGCACTAGCTCTAATAAACGCCTCTAGGAAGCTAAAACCATATTTTCAATATCACCAAATATGTGTGTTAACCATTTACCAGCTTCGTAATATTTTACATAAGCCCGAACTGTCAGGCCGATTGGCCAAATGGGCCGTCGAACTCAGTGGGTATGATATCGAATATCAACCCCGAACGGCCATCAAGTCTCAAATTTTAGCATACTTCGTGTATGTCTTCACGCCACCCCTCGTACCCGAAGTCGAAAAGGAGCTTTTGTTAAAATCAAGTACATCATCAGGGGGTGGACCCTTTTTACAGACGGCGTTTCTAATGTGAAAGGGTCCGGGCTAGGCATTATTTTGAAGCCGCCCACGGGCAACACTATTAGGCAGTCTATCAAAACTTCTAAGTTGACTAACAATGAGGCCGCGTACGAGGCCATTATTGCAGGTCTCGCACTAGCTAAAACCTTGGGAGCGGAAGTCATCGAAGCCAAATGTGACTCCCTACTGGTAGTAAACCAAGTAAATAGAACCTTCGAGGTTCGAGAGGATAGAATTCAAAGGTGTTTGGATAAGTTGCAGGTGACGTTACATCGTTTCAAAGAATGGACTTTACAACATGTACCTCGAAAACATAACAGTGAAGCTGATTCCCTTGCAAATCTGGGATCATCGGTCGAGGCGACGAAATCAGCTCAGGGACGGTCGTTCAACTCTCAAAGTCAGTGATTGAAGAAGGCCACACTGAGATAAACTCCACAAGCCTAACCTGGATTGGAGGAATAAGTATATTGAGTATTTGAAAAACGGGAGGCTCCCATCGGACCCAAAGGAATCGAGAGCTCTACGAAGCTGCCTAATTCACATTGGCTGATGATGGAACATTGTACAGGAGAATGTTCGACGGATCGTTATCAGTATGCTTGGGACCAGGGGACACCGATTATATCCTATGAGAAATTCACGAGGGTACTTATGGGAACCACTCTGGTGCCGAGTCACTAGTTCACAAAATCATCAGAGCAGATACTATTGGGCCAATATGGAGAAGGACACTAAAAAATTTATTCGAAAATGTGTTAAGTGTCAAAGGTATGCACCAATGATCCACCAGCTCGGAGAACAACTTCATTCGATCATATCCCCATGGCCATTTATGAAATGAGGATGGATATCGCCGGCCCTCTTCCATCGGCCCCAGGTAAATCTAATTCATTTTATTTATGACTGACTATTTCTCTAAATGGGTTGCAGCACAAGCCTTTGAGAAATTCAGAGAAAAAGAAGTTATAGACTTCGTCCGGGATCACATCATATGTCGATTCGGGATACCTACCGAGATTGTATGCGACAACGGAAAGCAGTTCATTGGTAGCAAGGTAACAAATTTTCTCGAGGATCACAAAATAAAAAGTATCTTATCGACACCATATCATCCTAGTGGAAACAGGCAGGCCGAATCAACAAACAAGACCATCATTCAGAATCTAAAGAAGAGATTGAATGAAGCCAAAGGAAAATGGAGAGAAATTCTACCCGAAGTCCTTTGGGCCTATCGAACAACATCAAAGTCCAGTACAGGGGCAACACAGTTCTCCTTAGTATATGGCTCTGAAGCCTTGATCCTGGTCGAAGTCGGGAACCCAGCGTCAGATTTCGCTACACAATGAAAGAATCAAATCATGAGGCTATGAATACTAGCCTCGAACTGCTAGACGAAAAATCAGAAGTCGCCCTCGTGTGAATGGTCGTGCAAAAATAATGCATTGAAAGGTATTATAATCAGAGGACCAACCTTCGTCGCTTCAGAAGTGGGGATTTGGTCCTGAGAAAAGTCACCATCAACACTCGAGACCCTAATGAAGGAAAACTCGTCCCAAATTGGGACGGACCATATCAGGTCCTGGATATCGTCGGAAAGGGATACTAAAAGCTTGGCACGATAAACAGCGAGAAACTACCAAACAAATTGGAACATCTCACTACTCAAACGATATTATTGTTAAGGACCTTAAAAGCACGCGTTGCACTCTTTTTTCCTTCGATCGATTTTTATCCCAAATGGGTTTTTCCGGCAAGGTTTTTAACAAGGCAACCTTTGTTCGTGCTGACTTAGAGTATTCGAGGTCTCTTTACAATCAACCTCGAATATTGGGGGCATCACCCTCGGATGTTATATTTTCAAGGAAAATACTTCGTGTCAAAGGGGTCTCGAAAGGAAAACTTTGTAACGGGCCAAACGGTCGAATGAACCGTGTCCGTATAGATTATTCGAGCCCTAATGGAAAAACATGTACGCATGTATAAACTATTCAAAGAAGTACTTTTCCGTACCAGATATCTTGTGCCTTAATGAAAATTTCTACTTTACAAGCTCCATACTTATGATTTCTTGTGAAAGCTGGCTCAAGGTCGAAGTACAACTACACCTCGAATGATCAACCCCATACTCGGGGACTGCCATCAAAAATCAACATGTTCGAACTATCTAACTTCAAAACCGTACGACCTCAAAGAGGCAACCCTCGATTTACTTCGAAACTGTAAGAACTCAATTGAAAAAGGGGTAAAAAGGGGTACATTCTCGAAATTGAAAAATTAGAAAGTCTCTCTCACACTCAATTGAGAACGTGTACTGTGTAATGGTCTGAAGTGCAGTCTCTTGAGTGTCTCTCAAATCTGTGATAAGGGAAACAAGGTGGAGTTCTTGTCAAAAGTGTGCACAGTTACTAATCTGGTAACTAGCGTAGTGGTACTAGTGGCCAAAAGGTACAAGAACATCTATGTTGTTGATTTCGAGTCCCTACAAAGTGGTGATATGAGCTGCTTGAAAGCAGTTGATGATGATGCAGAGTTATGGCACAGAAGTTTGGGACATGCAAGCTTCTCTCTTCTGAATAAATTGATATAGAAGGACTTGGTTCGTGGATTTCCAAACTCAAAATACAAGGAAATACTACAAGGAACAAGGCAAGGCTGATAGTCCAAGGTTACAATCAGGAGGAAGGGATTGACTATGATGAGACTTTCGCCCCAGTTGCTCGTATGGAAGCCATTAGAATTCTTATTGCCTTTGCATCTCATATGGAATTCACTCTGCTCCAAATGGATGTGAAAAGTGCATTTCTGAATGATTTTCTCAAGGAAGAAGTTTATGTTAAGCAACCTCCAGATTTTGAATGCCATGAACATCCTGAGTATGTGTTCAGATTGGATAAACATTGTATGGGTTGAAGCAGGCTCCTCGGGCTTGGTATGAAAGGTTATCTAAGTTCCTCTTAGAAAATGGATTTACAAGAGGAAAAATTGACAACACTCTGTTCTTGAAGAAACGAGGAAGGAACATGCTCATTGTTCAGGTATATGTTGATGATATCATTTTTGGGGCAGCAGCTGACTCACTTTCTATGGAATTTGCAAAGCTCATGGGAAGTGAGTTTGAGATGAGCATGATGGGGGAGCTGAACTTTTTCTTGAGTCTTCAAGTGAAGAATTCCATGAAGAGAACTTGTATCAGTCAGCAGAAATACATCAAGGAGCTTTTGAAGAGGTTTGATATGGAAGCATCAAAAGTGATTGACACCCCTATCGCCACTGCTACTAGACTGGACTTGGATAAATCTGGCCCTTCTGTGAACCAAACAATGTATAGAGGCATTATTGGATCTCTCCTCTATCTCATTTCCAGCCGGCCAAATATTGTATTCAGTGTGGGGCTATGTGTAAGGTTTCAATCAAATCCCAAGGAATCTCACCTGAAGGCTGCCAAAAGGATTCTAAGATATCTTAAGGGAACATAGGACCTGGTTCTGTATTACACTTCAGGTGACAATTTTAATCTTGTGGGTTATGTTGATGCTGACTATGCACGTTATTTGATGGACAGGAAGAGCACATCTGGAATGGCTCACTTCCTAGGATCCTGTCTGATTTCATGGGGCACAAGGAAGCAAAATTTTGTAGCTCTCTCAACAAATGAAGCAGAAAATGTTATTGCAGCCTCTTGTTGTGCCCAGCTCTTGTGGATAAAACAATAATTGGAGGATTTTGGTGTATACACTGACTGTGTACCTCTTCTATATGACAACACTAGTACACTCAACATGGCAAAGAACCCGATCTAGCATTAGAGGACCAAGCACATTGATGTGAGACATTATTTTCTCAGAGACAATGTGGAGAAGGGGATTATTTGCATGAAGTTATGTAGTACATAAGACCAAATTGTAGACATCTTCACCAAAGCTCTGGGCAGGGAACATTTTGAGAAAAACAGGATGGCACTAGGCTTGCTTAAGCTTAATTGAGAACCTGATTCCTTTCCTTATGGCTATGAAAGTTACAATTAGGTAAATCTAGCTAAAGTGTTTTCTGTCCAAGCCTAACTCACTTCTATACCGTTGCAGGTAGACACGCATGATGATTATAGAAGCTAAAGGAACAATGCATGAGCGGCAAAAGAGGGTTGAAAATCTTTTTGAAAGACCGGTCAGGAACCTGGTTCTTGTACCACAGGTTAGTAGTCTCGTGTTTTCCTCATGCATATCTCAAAAGAAACAAAATTACCTGCCACGTCATCCACCTCTTCAAACCCTGTATATCACGTCTTTTCTTTCAAACCCTTTCACTTTCCTCTGCAATTACACCTTCCCACAAACCTTTCTCTCTTCCCTCATAATTATCTCTTCTCTCCATAAAGACCATCCTTCGTCCTCTCTCTATTTTCCAGAATCTTCAACCAACTGTGGAGGAAAACATTCGCGCCTCTTCCACCACTTTAGAACCACCACCAAATACCTCATTTTCTGCCAATACTAACACCAATATGTCCAAACCCGATTTCTTTTCACCTCCCATCTCTCTCACAACTCTATCTAACCATATTCCTCCCGCAAGTGTTGAGTCTGCCCTAAAGAAAAGCAGGGGGAGTAGCAAGAAAAAGAAGAAGAAGAGGCTGATGAAATATGGGGAGCGGTAGATGAGGATGCTCAGGAGGAACCAAGTTCCTTAATCAAACAATCCAAGAAAAATACACAATCTGTTGACAGTGCTTCAAAGGAAGTTGAAAAATCAAGTAAAAAGCCTGTCAAAGGTGGTGCCAAGTCTAAGCAAGTTGTGGAGGAGAATTATGTGTCTGATGATGACATTTTGGTATAATCAAGTGGTAAAGGGAAGTCCATTGAAAGGTTTGGGAAAAGAAAGTTGGAAACTGTTAAGGAACCCGGTTCTGCAAAGAAGGTGAAAAGTGTAAGTGGTCTAGGACAAGAGATGAGATGGTGGAATTTCAACAGTGAGGCCATCTGTTCAAAGTGGATGTGCCCAAAGTATATGAGGATGAGATAGTGGATGCTACTGTGTTATTCAATGGAGTGGATATGGTATTGGATGCTACTATGTTGGGAGATATTCTCAAGTTCCCATCCAAAGGGTTGTCATCTGTGAGAGGTACTTGTGGGTCAAATTTTATGCGCAAGTGCGGAAATCCTTCCTCCTCCAGTGCCCCCTAAACAAATCTTCCAGTGAACCTGTCAAGTTTCTATCTTTTTGCTTTGATGACTTGTGGTAGTTATTTTTGTTTTTGTTGATATGGATGGATTTCACCTGTACTGCTACTGTTTTCAACAGTCCAAACTTGACTTTGCTGTAATGGCAAAGTCTTATGTTTTATAAATATCTATGAAGACCCTCTTTTGCTGTTAAATGCATGTGTTCTCTGCTTCTCTTTTCTATCATGGTGTGTGCACACAAGTGGCATGAGTTAACTAGGCTAGACTTCTTTATGTTGATTACTTGCTTGTGTATTTTTAATGATGCCAAAAGGGGGAAGTATAATTGAAACAGGGATCCGATTAAGGGGGAAGCATAGAGTCAGGGGGAACTCATGGGGGAACTCGTGCAGTTCTTGTTACTTCATCTGGTTTATTTTACTCTAAACATGTTTTCTCAATCTCTAAGTTTGTCATCGTCAAAAAGGGGGAAATTGATGGGTTTACAGTACCTTAGCTTTATGTTTTGATCATCTAACAAAATTACTGTCAAAGAACCAGATAAGGAACCTGACATACTTGGTAAACAACTCAAATCAACGGACTCCAGCCAATGTGAGTTTCTATGACTTCAGAAGATAAAGAATCAACTCAGGGACCTGATCCCTTGAAGTTTCCCTGACAGAATTATGAAATCATCTCTACAGCTGGAAAGTGACTGCCTGCACTATACACGCTACAGTGCAGAAACAGTGGAGCAGTCACTTCTCATTGGGAAAGGCTTTGTATCAACCAAGTGCTTACATCATCCATGTGATGTCATCCAAAGGGCATTAACAAAGAGCATTACAATAAAACATCACTTGAACACTTGAGAATTGATTCAAGCACTCCAACTATTCATCTTTCAAGCATTCAAGTCTCAAGTGCATCAAGAACAAAAAACAACACTACTACGGACCAGTTCCTATAGCAAGTATCTTGTATGTCCTTAGTTGAGTTGTATCTTTGTATTTGTTCTTCATTGTAATTCCTAAGTTGCTTATCTAGAAGCTTTTACTAGGAACCTCCAAAAACCATAAACCCTTAGAGTTTTTGTCGTGACTAGAGTTAGTCATGAGTTGAAGTATTTGTAATAAGTACGTTGCAAAGTGGCTTGTAATAGGTGTATTACGAGTTAGTGAGGTTGAAGTCTTTGTAATAGAGGTATTACAAAGTGGCTTGTAATAGGTGTATTACAAGTTAGTGAGGTTGAAGTCTTTTTAATAGAGTCATTACAAAGTGGCTTGTAATAGGTGTATTACAAGTTAGTGAGGTTGAAGTCTTTTTAATAGAGTCATTACAAAGTGGCTTGTAATAGGTGTATTGCAAGTTAGTGAAGTTGAAATCTTACTAGTGTAAGTCGTGGTTTTTATCCCCTTGAGTAGGGATTTTTTCACGTAAATATCTCTTGTGTCATCTACTTACTGTTTCATTAGCTACTTATGTGGGAACTGATATAGGACCAGGTCCCTATACATTTTGGTGGACTCATACATTCTATCATACACAAAAAAGAAGAAGTACAAGAGTCCTAGCTATGCTCAGGGGCGACTCCTTCCTCGGGGGCAGCTCCCTCCTCGGGCCCCTCACCATTATCGGATCTGCTCTTGCTACCTTCATCGTCATCTTCATCATCGGAAGAGTCTAATAGCCTGGAATCGGCTTCATGCATATTTGCTTGAGCTATCTCTTCAAAAAGGTCGAAGCCTCAGGCATAAATCTCCTCGAGGGTCTCTCTTCAAGATTGGCACTTAGCCAGCTCAGCAGTCCATTGTGTTCGACCATTGCCCTTCCTCAGTTGTACTTGAGCAGCCCCGGCATCAGCCAGATATATGGCTATCGACTTGTCAGCCTGGACCTTTGCCTTTTCGGCCTCAGTTTGGGCCTTAACAAGTTCAGCCTCGAGTTCCTCGATCCTCTTGGCCTAACCCGAGGAATTCTCCCTAGAATTCTGAAGTTGGACTTCAGCCGATGACAGTTGAGCCATGGCAATCTCTTTCTCCACAGCAAGGCGGTCCATGCCTTTCTTTCACCTATGGTAGTCAGCTTTAACTTGATCGTCCTCCTCCCAGAACAGCTCGATCTTCTCAATTTTTTGTTGCAACTGTGACATCAAAATGTTAGCTTCCACCCTTGGATTGAGACCGTATGTTTTCAAAAGAATAGTTCCCTACTCATTCATCTCGGTTTCCTCCTTACGGGCCCTGGCCAAGTTAGCTCGGAGGTCCCTGAGCTCTTCATCCTTCTGCCCATAGAGGAGCTTGAGAGCATTTCTCTCCTCTGAAAGCCTCTGAAGATCGGCCTCACATTGGCTTAAGTCAGCTCGAGACTTAGAGAAATTCTGCATGAGAAAAGATAGAAGTTAGACAGAGAGAAGGAAAGGTGAAAGAAAACTACATCAACAAAATTAACATTTACTCGAGTTAGAAGGAGTTGGGACTCTTCGAAGAGGGTAGATGCATCGTTGAGATCAGAGGCATCATCAACCCCGGTAAAGAAATCCCGAAAGGGATCATCCTCACCGAGGACTGCCTATTTTAGAAGTCCTTATGGCCCGAGCATCCCTTATGGCCTCCTCAAAAATGGCTGGGAGAGAAGGTGAGTGGTCTGCTGTCACTGCCCCAAGCGAGTCTCTCGGGGCGCTCTATTCAACTCTAGGGGTCTCGGAACCAGCTCCCTCCGGTATGATTGTTGTCAGACGAGGGATAATCTCGACCTCAAGCGATTCGGGGACTTTTCTTGAATCTTTCTTCAAAGTTTTCTCATCACGAGGCCAGGTCTCGACAACCGCCTCCGGCTTGGAAGCCTCGGCGATCTTCCTTACTCGAATCACCAGCACCAAGTCATCGCCCTCGTCTTCCTTTTCTTCTTCTCTCAGCTTTCTGACTGATTCTATGGTAAGAGGGATAGTATTCCCCATTGGTCTTCGATATGCCGCCTTTTTGGGTTTAGGGTCCTTGGGTGTCGAGACCCTCTTCCTTTTATTGTCTTTCTCCGACTTCGGAGCTGGGGCCATAACCTCTTCCTCGCTTTTCGGAGGCCTCAAGACCGCATCTCTGTTCAAGCCTGCACAAAAAGAGACTAAGTAAGAGAAACAAATGTAACCGACACCTCGAAAATAAGGAGAAAGAAACTAAAGAAACTCACCATGGTTTTTTGCTTCCCATTTGCCTTTTTCCAAGTCGCGCCAACAGCGCTCAGCATAAGAGGAAGTTGAAGCCAACTTTCGTACCCAGTCCTCGAGATCAGGAACCGCTCAAGGCATCCAAGCAGACGCTGCACGACAAAAGAAGATGTTAAATGAAGCAAAAAATAGAAACATGGGAACTAACGAGTAAAGTGTTACTTACGCTCCGGGTTCCATTTCTCAGGAAATTGCATTTTCTCCTTCGTAATAAGGTCAGAGGTCCTTACCCGAACAAACCGACTCATCCACCCCCCATACTTTTCCTCGTCGATACTCGAGAACAACGCCTTGGTCGCTCAACGTTGCAGTTTGATCAACCCTCAAAAGATTCGGGGGCAGTATAACCTGATGAGGTGGTCGAGGGTAAACGGCAGCCCCGCGATTTTGCTGGAGGAGAACAGAAGCATGATCATGATGCGCCAGAAAGAAGGGTGAACTTGGCCAAGGGTCACTTGGTATCTTTTGCAGAAGCCTATAATAACAAGATCGAGGGGACCCAATGTAAAAGGATAAGTGTAAACACTTAGAAACCCTTCCACGCGGGTAGTAATGCTTTCATCGGGAGAAGGGATCTATACAACTTTGTTCCCCCATTTGCAATCCCTTTTTACGTCCTCGAGATATCCCATTGTGATCGAAAATATATATCTCGATATGTGCTCGCATCGGCCAGGTACCGATGGAGGGTTCTCGACTTTGAAGTCAGACTTTAGAACACACGGGGCCGGGAACATACTCCCAAAGGAGTGGTTCCGTCGGCGTTTTATCGACAGCCGGCCGTGAAGAAGAAGAGGAAGCCTTCTCCTTCTGTGGAACAGTTTTGGATGTTTTCGCCATTATATGAGTTGAAGAAAGAAGAAAGTAGTAGGTTCTGGTGGTTCAAAACTAGCGGAGATGGCCTAAGGAGTTATGAAAGAGAAGAGATTAAGAGAGTTGAAGGCTTAGAAAAATTGATGAAGATGAAAGTAAAGGTTTGTATCAACAAAATAAGCCATATTTAAAGATTTACGGTGACGGTTCGACCGCACTAGTTGCCGACCGCCCACTAACGCGCATTAATAGTTTGGGGGAACTGTACCGACGGGACGTTTTGATCACTTCCATCACTTACGTCACGAGGATGACATCACTAGCGAGGTCATAGAAGAATCGAGGCTCAAGTCGTTTCTTGTCATTACATTCTAAGAAATGAGGGGACTATCTGTATACGGTAGAAATCGAGGCTACCCGATTCACTATTCGATCGAGACTAAGACATTGCATCGAAGAGATGAAACATTGAGTCCGAAATCGAAGCCTCTTTCTAAGTCGATGTCGATAATAATCGAGGCCAGAAGAGATAGACTTTGAGTAATATCGGGATAACTTTGTAACGGAAAAAGTGAGATATCTGTGATTGGTCGAGGATCGTGGCATACTGTAATTAGAAGTATACCTTAATTAGGGTTCCTCTACTATATAAAAAGGAATTCCATTCATTTGTAATCATCATTATTCACGAAGAAAAGAATATAAAAATATTTCTTTCTTGCTTATTGTTCACCAGAATTATTTTACCTTACTTGCTCTTATAATATTACCTCGAGGTTACTTCAATTCGAGGTCGAGGTTCAGCTTAAACACTGGCTTGATTTATTTTATAAGCTCAATTCAGTCATTTACTTTCTCGTATATTAATTGGTATTGGGTGAAATCACATATTCTTAAAACCACAGTATAAGTTTAATTGTTATCCAAATTTTAGGGTAAACAACTTTAACATGTTCTAAACAACAATTGATATTTACTGTAAGCTACTCAAACATTTTTCTTTAAAAATCACAAATACTCCTCATGATCAGTAATGTAACTTACAGTGACTTTCATGCTTCCACTTTTCCTGAATTCCGTACAGTTGAAACCATTCTCACCACCAGGCTCACCTCTGGTCTAACATCTGTTATCTGCAGTTCAAATTTTTCAAATAAAGGGAGAGTAATCCCAAAAGTACTTTTAGCTACATATTATCCTATCTTACCACTTTTCCTGGAATTGGAATCCCAAGTTCTGTGTGCCGCCAAATGATATCTCCAGCATAACGTTCAAATATACAAATTATGTTAGGCATTTTTCCTGGAGTGCCATCTTGCCCGATGAAGTAGCCATCAATAAACGTTGCATTTTTCTGGGCAATCCTTTGATGCTTGAAGCTCCACAGCACAAAGACCCAAACCATATTCGCCTTCATCGAAAAAGGTCCTATAGTACCGCTCTTCAGTCAAGTCCATGTATGGCACAAAGACTTCTGACACAAATCCTCTATACAAGACACTCCTAAATTCTTCCTTTTCAGCATCGAAGATTGATGCTACTGATATGATTATTTGTTGTGAACAAGACTGATCCAGTTAGGACTATTGGGCCAGGACCTTATTTAAGAGAAAGCCTAAGGATTAAACAGCCCATCGGGGAGTTATATTTGGGATCCAGGGGCATATGGAGGGCATACGAATTATGTTGAAGCCTTGGCTCACTCTGCTCTTCTCATCTTCCTCTGCTGGATCCCTTTCTCTGAGTTCTGCTTCTCATCCCTATTCTTATCTCTATTCGTAGTTGCTTAGTTTCAATTATAGTAGTTTGAGTATTGCCATTGGTATCTCAAGGTTGTAATTAGTGATTCTCGTTCTTATTATATAGTGAGGAATTTTGGGTTTCTTACATTATTCCTGCCCTCATATCATAAGCCACATGAAACTTCCAATCAGCCCACCTAAATTCAGGAAAAAGCATGGTCATTCTTTAAAAGCATAACATATCAAGGTGTTTTGAATCTAATCTTTGTGTTTCCATCTAGAGTAAAACATGGTGCATTAGGCTGCACTATATGTTTTTCCATCTAGTTGCAAGTTGGAGTGAGGTCTTTGTTTTGGTTTCATGTAATCGGTCCCATTAGCTTTGGGGACAGGAACCATCAAACGATCGAGGCACCTCACAATTTTCATCTGATCAAGAACAACAGTTATTGTAATTCCCTCAATAGATCTCATATATAGATTAACTGTGCCATCTAAGTAATAGAACATGACTTTAACCATTCTGTTACTGCTCTTTCTTTTCTCTCCATACCATCCAACAGCGGAATTTTGGCACACCACCTCTTTTAGCTTTAGCTCTCTCTTTTTGATGGTGGATATGTGAATGGTAACTTGTTAGCAGCTTCCTGATCTTGAAAGGTAAGCATGGGGTAACCATGTCCATCATAGATTTTATCTGATAAAACTGAAACACTCGATAAGAATTTGAAACACTCTATTCCAAGTTATACAATAACAAATTAATTGAAGAGTCAATCAGAACAATTTTTCTTTGACTAAGATATTTCTCACATTGTTTAAAACTTTTCCACTATAAGCTCTTGGTAATGAATTTNGGCTTGGGAGATTAGTGGGGTCGCAGATAGTATACGGACTAGGAAAACTAATTGTATTAGGAAAACAGCTAGAGATGTATTAGGGGTCTCAAACGGTAACTTTGGTGGATACAGAGAGGATTGGTGGTGGAATGGAGAGGTGTAAGGGAAAGTGGAAGCCAAGAAGGCTACTTACATAAAGTTAATGAAGAGCAAAAATAAGGAGAAAAGAGGACGAATAGGGAGAGGTATAAGATTGTGGAGAAGAAAGCAAGGATAGCGGCTATGGCGATCTAATGATAAAATTTTGGAATTGGAGGAGAAGTTGATGGATATGGTGGCTTGGGAGATTAGTGGGGTCGCAGATAGTATACGGACTAGGAAAACTAATTGTATTAGGAAAACAGCTAGAGATGTATTAGGGGTCTCAAACGGTAACTTTGGTGGATACAGAGAGGATTGGTGGTGGAATGGAGAGGTGTAAGGGAAAGTGGAAGCCAAGAAGGCTACTTACATAAAGTTAATGAAGAGCAAAAATAAGGAGAAAAGAGGACGAATAGGGAGAGGTATAAGATTGTGGAGAAGAAAGCAAGGATAGCGGCTATGGCGATCTAATGATAAAATTTTGGAATTGGAGGAGAAGTTGATGGATATGGTGGCTTGGGAGATTAGTGGGGTCGCAGATAGTATACGGACTAGGAAAACTAATTGTATTAGGAAAACAGCTAGAGATGTATTAGGGGTCTCAAACGGTAACTTTGGTGGATACAGAGAGGATTGGTGGTGGAATGGAGAGGTGTAAGGGAAAGTGGAAGCCAAGAAGGCTACTTACATAAAGTTAATGAAGAGCAAAAATAAGGAGAAAAGAGGACGAATAGGGAGAGGTATAAGATTGTGGAGAAGAAAGCAAGGATAGCGGCTATGGCGATCTAATGATAAAATTTTGGAATTGGAGGAGAAGTTGATGGATATGGTGGCTTGGGAGATTAGTGGGGTCGCAGATAGTATGCGGACTAGGAAAACTAATTGTATTAGGAAAACAGCTAGAGATGTATTAGGGGTTTCAAACGGTAACTTTGGTGGATATAGAGGGGATTGATGGTGGAATGGAGAGGCCTAAGGGAGAGTGGAAGCCAAGAAGGCTGCTTACATAAAGTTAATGAAGAGCAAAAACAAGGAGAAAAAGAGGACGAATAGGGAGAAGTATAAGATTGTGGAGAAAAAAGCAAGGATAGCGGCTATGGCGGTTAAAACGGCAGCATTTAAACGCTTATATGAAGAACTAGAGGACAAAGGTAGGGAAAAATTTATAGGCTTGCCAAGGCGAGCGAGAGGATGACTCGTGACCTAGACCAAGTGAGGTGCATTAAAGACGAGGTGGCAAAGCAGTGGTAGAAGATGCCACATTAAACGAAAATGGCAGACATATTTCTATAAACGCTAAAATCTAAAGGGATAGGAATATGTGTGTTGGGTAATTTAGAGCACTCCGAAAGCCGTCGAGATTTTGGATATTGTAGGTGTATGAAGTTTGAGGAGGTTAAGAGGGCATTTTGTAAGTTGAGAGGGGGAGGAGCGATCGAGCCAAACGAGAATCACGTGGAATTTCGAAAAGTTGCAGCCAAAGTGGGGTTGGAGTGACTGACTGGGTAGTTTAATATCATTTTTATGACGACGAAGATGCCCGATGAATACAGGTGAAGTACAATGGTCCCCTTGTACAAGAACAAAGGTGATATTGAAAATTGTAACAGCTATAGGAGTATCAAACTACTAAGTCACATTATGAATGTTTGGAACATGGTGGTAGAGATGAATATGATGAGGAATGTGTCTATTTTTTAGAACCAATTCGGATTTATGCCAGGGAGATCAACTACTCAAGTAATTCATCTTTTAGAGGAGATTATCGGAGCAGTATAGGGATAAAATATAGACTTACATATGACGTTCATCTACTTAAAAAAAGGCATACGACAAATTTTCAGGGAATTTTTATGGAGATGCTTGGAGTCTAGAGGTGTACTTATGACATATATTAGAGCGATTAATTTTTTTTATTGGATTTTATTAAATTTATTGTTAATTTGACAAATTATTGATTGGAGTTTGTTCTTTATGATTTTGGAACGTTATGTTTTAAATTTGAGCTCAATTAAAGTAGATTTGGGTATTGAATCATTTGTTGGATTGTTAAAATTTGAAGAATAAATTTATATTTCTGAGTAATGAACTTCAAATGTAAATATCTTTAGTGCATGCAAAAAATTGGCTATGCTCCATACTAAAACGTCATAAGTGCAATTTTTACGCTTAAGACGTTTTAGTGGCAAGTGCAAGCAAAAATTTAATTACATTTCAGACTAAAATGTCTTAAGTGACTCTTCCTCCTCCTCCTCCTCAAGCATTGTTTGGTGTTGGTTAACTTGGATCTCGTAGCTTATTATATGATAAATTCGGGTGATTTTATTTAATTTGGGCTAATTTCAGATGGAATAAATTAAATTGAGGTACAGTAAAATGAATCAAGATAATATAGTGAAACAAGTTGAACTTCAGATAAAATTTTCTGAAATTTACTTTTGTCAAGTTAAAACTTCATATAAAAATAATAATACCAAACTTTAGATACTCCGTTTGAAGTTAGACTTACTTCAGACTTGTTTTTATGTTTAAATTTTGCAACTTCACACGCAATTTTTTTTTTTTTTTGCTTCAGACATGCTAGTCTGAAGTTGATCCTAAAGCAGGTAAGCTTATAAATTTCTATGTAATACAGGTATGGCTGAAACGATGACCCCAAAATTGGTTATATATGCACTTACCCTCTGACACATGGCTTAAGTTTTTTATCGGGATTTTTACACAAATAGTCAGCCAATTTTAATTATTTACTTTTTCTAGTAATATACATAGATTATACACAAATATAAATTATGCATGTATTATATATTCACCAGCTATTTAGGATAGACGGCTATTTAGGTTAATTCTTTTTTTATTATTATGTTTGAGAAACGGGTTTCTCATTACGGCCCAATACACGCCAAACGTCTAAGTCATTATTGTTTGCCCAACTATCCACTATTTACCCGCTTTGACCTAAATTTAACACTTTAGCCAAATACTTTTTAAATCTAAGTCATGTTCCCTCTTTTTCATCTTACTTTCTCTCTTCTCTAAAATCCATTAACCGTTGTCCAAACATTAAATCTCCACCATATCGCATCTTCTTCATCCTACCAAATCTTCACAATACAACATTTTCTCCGTACTTCATCTCTAAAACAAATCTAGTTCATCTCAGTCACTACAGTCCAAAAACCTTAGTTGAACCTTCTCCATCTCCCTCTATTTTTTTATTAAAAAAATCATTCTTCCTAATATCAAATTATAATACCATACGATCACGTATAGCTGTGTTTTTGCATCTATATCCAGTTTTGAGGTTACAATTGAACCTATATTCACTTTGTAAAAAACATTTGCAATCCTACTCACTTTACGATCAACTTCAGACTTATCGGTCTGAATAGTTTAAAGTTAAAAAATTGCACTTCAGATGCGGCCAAATAGATCAGAAGTGCAACCAATGGTTTCATGCATTTAAGGCAATAAGTCTGAAGTGAAAAGTTGCACTTCAAACGCACTTAAGGACAAAAGGTCTGAAGTGCAACAAACGTTTTCCTGCACTTAAGGCTAATAAGTCTGAAGTGAAAAATTACACTTTAGATGCACTCAAGGCCAAATAAGTCTTAGGTGTTATGGACTTAAGACTAATAAGTCTGAAGTGAAAAATTGCAACCAAAGTTTTCATGCATTTAAGGCCAAATAGCCCTGAAGTGCAAATTGCCCAAAAACAGAAATTTATTTTTCGAATTTTAACAATCCGATATACGATTTAATACCTAAATCTACTACAAATAATCTCAAATTTGAAACACAACCTAAATATCATCAAGAACAAACTCTAATCATCAATTTGTCAAAACAACAATAAATCTAACGAATCCATTTTGCAATTAAACAAAAAAAAAAAGAATCCTAAACAAAGTAAAAATAAAGTGCCACAACAGCTCACCACAGTAAGAACATCATAAATTAACTTAAAATATGTTCACAAACACCATACAAAATAACTGTTACCCTAAGAAGAAGAAGAAGAAGAAGAAGAAGAAGAAGAAGAAGAAGAAAGAGGAGAAAAATGTCTGAAGTTGTTTAAACAATGGGTACAATTAAAAAAATTAAAAATGGGTACAGGTTAAATGGAGGCGCTCAAATAGAACGCATGTGCAATTTTTTCCCATATAGCTGTCAAAACGGGCCAGCTCAACCCCACTCAACCCAAGCCTTGCAGCCTTTGAATTTAGTGGGTTAGGATGTGACGACCTACCATTTGAATGAGCCTTAAAATGGCTAACACAACCCAGCCCCAAGAGGCGCGCGGGTTAGGATAGACCGGCCTTTTATTTTTAAATTTTTTTTTTTTAGATCTTTATGAATTTCTTTGCGACATAATCGCCTAATCATGTGAACAACTTCTGTTTTCTTAGATCGGTACGAAAAATTTGATATTTGACAAGGAATTTTGTAATTAGAATGCAAATTTTCAATCTCTAGTACTTTTTTTTAATATTACATGAATATTTTTTAAATATTTTTCTCTTCAAATTCCTTAGCTTCAGGGATTGCTTCAATAAATTCATATAATGAGGTCTTTTAATTTGGGTTTAAGATCAATTGCTGATTTTACTACCATGGTCTATAAAATTTTAAAATTTATGAAATTTGCTAGTGTTATTAATTTTTTCCCTAGGAATTAGATTTTGGATGTCTCCTAATTCAAACTGATCAATAATAATATTTTCTTATGAAAGAAATTATTATCGACCACTTAAGACTTTCTTAGTTCATTATTAATTAAGCAAAGAAAAACTGATCTTGTCGTACTACATGTATGTCAAAAATTTAAGTTATAATATCATCCATTAATTGTAGATATGAAAGGACGAATGAGAATCTAATGTTGGGAAACAAAAATTTTAGTTAATAGCTTAATTTTTACTTTTTCTAAAATATTAAATATGTAAATCCAAATTTATGAACTTTTGGCTCATGGGCCGACTAAGGCCCAACGTCAGTCAAGCCTTAAGGGTAAAAATAGCACGGGCTAGCTAGTTTTCGGACTGTTCATTCAAAAATATCCAGCGTTTGCTAAGTCATTAAAATATAGCCACTATTTTGCTGCAAGAGAGACCGATCCAGCATAATATACTGGAGTTCGGGACTAACTTGAATGACCACTTGTAAATCTGGCTATTTTATAATTTCCCCCGCCTTAAGGGCATGGGACTAACTTGGGTCGGGCTTATAAATGGACTCAAAAAATACTAACATATTCCTATCCAAGTAGCGTGACGTTAGGCTGGCCCACTAATTCTTTTTTATTTTTAAATATACAAAAAGAATTGCTGCTACGTTAAAAGAGTGGGAAGTGCACGGTTAGCCACTAATAACACATGTATTTACTTTTAAGCCACTGTTTAAAATGTCTTTAGTCTTTAACCACTGCTTTAATAAAATTTAGTTGCCCGGACGAAAACACCCTTCTGCTTCTAAAGTTCAAGACCAAGTGTCCTTAACTTTTGAACTTGTAACTCTAAGTTCAGGACTTCAGGATTACATGTCCTTAACTTTTGAACTTGTAACTCTAAGTTCAGGACTTCAGGACTACATGTCCTTAAGTTTTGAACTTGGAACTTGAAGTTCAAGTCTTCAGGACCATCTGTCTTTAATTTCTGTGCTTGTAACTCTAAGTTAAGGACTACTTGTTCTTAACTTTTGAACTTGTAAGTCTAAGTTCAGGACCTATTGTCCTTAACTTTTGAACTTGTTAGTCTAAGTTCAGGACTTCAGGACATATTGTGCTTAACTTTTGAGTTTGTTAGTCTAAGTTCAGGACCTATTGCCCTTAACTTTTGAGAGCTATCTGTTCTCGGAAGCAAAAGTAGCTCGAGCCAAAGGCGACAGTGAGGCCCCTAGTCCAAAAGTTCATAGCATAGGAATTGTTAGTCTAAGTTCAGGACCTATTATCCTTACTTTTGGGCCTTTAGCCTAAGTTCAGGACCTATTGTCCTTAACTTTGAGCTTGTTAGTCTAAGTTCATGACCTATTGTCCTTAACTTTTGGACGTTAATCTAAGTTCAGGACTTCAGGACTACATGTCCTTAACTTTTGAACTTGGAACTCGAAGTTCAGGATCACCCGTCCTTATTTCTGTGCTTGTAACTCTAAGTTAAGGACTACTCGTCCTTAATTTATGTGTTTGTAACTCTAAGTTAAGGACCAAGTGTCCTTAATTTTTGAACTTCCAACTCTAAGTTCAGGACCAAGTGTCTAAAACTTACTCCTTGATTTCCTTCTCCTTTATAATTTTTTTTATACCGCCTAACCAAAAGGCTAATCTTTAGAACATAAATTAAAATGATAACAACTGAGAGAAATTAACTTGTATAGGAATTTAAGGGACGACTCTCGGGGGTGGAACAACAACAGAACTCCAGTCTTTTCAACCCACTATATTTCCGTTTGGGAAGGAAAGGGTAACTCAGTCTTTTCATATTAATTTTAATAGACTAGTGGCTACTTTTGCTCAACAAAAATACTGAATAAAAAGTAAATACCACTTTAAAAAATGGCTACCCCACGCAATTTTTACGTTAAAAGATACATATCTCTTTGCATTAATGTGTTCTATCATACTCTTAAAAAATTTCATCTCTTAATGTAGACTTGTAAGTATTTTGACGCAGACAAACAAATATAGGGCGTGATAGTATGTATGATTTTTTATTTTTCTGCATTAAGGTCCTTAATTATATCATTGTAAGCTTGTTAATGAGCATACTACAAATATGTCTCATGCACAGAGGGACAGTTCAGAGGTCAGATTGTAATTTAATGATAATAATTGATTGTTAAACAATTCTCTAGTGTTTTGGTTGTGAGATATTTCGGAATTTTACCTTGAACTTACGTTGCAAGGGATATCATCTGTCCAAAGAATAATTTTTGTTGATGATTAGACTTATTTTTTGAAATTAGATTTTGTTTCGAGTAAGCATTGTTATTTGTTAGATTAAATTGAGTACATCATTGTGAATTTATTTCATGAGTTTAAATATTTTCGAAATTTTAATTTGTTTTGAGTGTGTGGTATTGCAATAGATTGTGTATATCTTCGGGAGTTTGACTGCGAATTTTGGGAAGATTTGACGGAGATTTAAGATTGTTTGCAATGAATTTAAGCTATGATTCCAAAGATGAAGTTTCCTGTGTATATTTTTTTAATTTGATTTTAACTAGATTTTTAACTCCAGACCAGTGAAATCACCTCAAATTTGTATATTACATTATCTATATGTTTTTTACAAATTAATGGAAAATCTTTTTCTCCTAGGTTTTTAAATTTTTGTGTATTATTAGTAATTTGGATTGGCCAAAAATAATTAATTGGGCAGCATGATAATTCCCCTAGTTCTCGATTAACGGTAAAAATAGTAGGGGTTAGTCATTTTTCGTGTTGATTATTTAAAAATAATTAGTATTTACGAAGTTATTGAAAAATAGCCACTATTTTACTGTAACACGAAAAATTTCTGTATAATATACCGGAGACTGGTGTACCGGTATATGAACTTCCAGCATATAATGTTGGAACTCCAACACGCGAAAAGTTCCAGCATAATATACTGGAGATTGGCGCACCTATATTTAAACTTCCAACATATTATGCTGGACCGGTATTTATGTTGGAGTATTTTTTAGCTTTAAATAGTGTTTTGGTTCAAATTTATCTTTATATAAAAAGTGATTAAATTTCGATTACTTTTGAAATTGTGGTTATTTTTGAATGACCACTTATAAATCTGGCTATTTTTGAATTTCTCCGGGTTAAGAAGAACCGACCTGACCCGACCCTGGAAGTCTCTCATGACCCTTCTCTGTCTCTCTAGAACATGTTCGGCGCTTCATTCAGTGTTCTTTCTATTAGAACTTTCTGGCTCTCTCTCTCATTTGCTCAGCACTTCCTGTATTATCTTCTCTTTTTCTCCACTTACTCTGCTCCTCCATAGTACCAAATTACCAATATTCTGCTCGCTCTATAAGTAAATTTCCACTCTCTGTCTCTGCTTAAACAGCGCGTTCTTCTACCTTGTGTGGTAATAATATTATTATATTCTGCATTTTCTTGAGCTTTCTTTGATTTTAATAGATACCCTTTACTTTAAAACTTATCACAAGTCAAGAAAGAGCTGTTCTGAATATGTAGTTCTCTTTGTTTGGTTGCTTAACTCTTTACTATTGGTACGTCTATTGCAAGATTCAATTTTTACTTATGTGGGGTTGATAATACTATCATATTTATTCCATTTCAATCTCTGCTTTATACTCTTTAGTTTAAAGCTTACTGGTATACAAGAAAGCATGTTGCTTTGTGAATGAACATGTGTATCTTCTTTGTTTGATTTTGTCACTGATCAAGCTTCAGTTTTTACTCATGTGGGGTTGCTAATACTGTATTTATTATTCCATCTCTTTGTCATATCCATTAGTTTCAAACTTATCACAAGAAAGAATGGTATGGATATTTTGTTTTGTTTGATTATTTCATTCATCAATGTTGGTTTGTCTAGTGCAAAAGTTCAGCTTTAACTCATGTGGGTTTGGTAAAAGTATTTTTGTTATTCCATATCCTTAATCTACTTAATCACAAATGAAGTCGTGTTGCTTCGCTTTGGTACTAATTAATTCTGGAATGTTGCTTGAGTTTCTGTATTTTGATTCAATTTCCTTTCCCCCTTTTCCTTTTTCCAGAATTTGGAATGAAAACAGTCACATATGGTAATTGAATAAACAAGTGCAGAGAAAAAATCATGTATACATATTTCCTAATTTATTTTGGTGTGTGTGTGTGAGGGACAAGAGAGATGGGCCTTGAACATGATAGATATTACCGATTATTCTTGTGCGAAGTATCAAATGGATTACTTTTCAATTTTTTAATCAGCCGATATGTATGTATTTTCATTGCAGGTGTTCTTTAATCTGCGTAGTGTGTTCATGGCTGAACAAGCATACACTGTGGCATCCGACAGTGAAACAACCGGGGAGGAAAAGACTTCACCTGCTTTCCCTGAGATAGCGATTGGAATTGACATTGGTACATCTCAATGCAGTGTGGCTGTTTGGAATGGATCTCAGGTTGAGCTCCTTAGAAACACGAGAAATCGGAAATTGATGAGATCATATGTTACCTTCAAAGATGAGGTCCCAGCTGGTGGTGTTAGCGATGAATTGGCTCACGAATATGATATGTTGTCTGGAGCTGCAATCTTCAACATGAAACGTCTCATTGGCAGGGTTGATACAGATCCGGTGGTTCACGCCAGCAAGAACCTCCCCTTTTTGGTTCAAACTTTAGATATCGGTGTTAGGCCATTTATTGCTGCCCTAGTGAACAATATGTGGAGGTCCACTACTCCCGAAGAAGTTCTTGCTATCTTTCTAGTTGAACTAAGAGCCATGGCTGAAGTTAAACTGAGACGTCCTGTAAGAAATGTGGTTTTAACAATTCCAGTTTCATTTAGCCGATTCCAGTTGACCCGCATTGAACGAGCCTGCGCCATGGCAGGGCTTCATGTTCTAAGATTGATGCCTGAACCAACTGCAATTGCTCTGTTATATGCTCAGCAGCAACAACAGCCTGCACATGAAAATATGGGTAGCGGGAGTGAGAAGATAGCCCTTATATTCAATATGGGCGCAGGGTATTGTGACGTAGCTATAACAGCTACAGCAGGAGGTGTTTCGCAGATCAAGGCCTTGGCGGGCAGCACAGTTGGAGGTGAGGACCTACTTCAAAATCTGATGCATCACCTCTTACCAAACATGGATGATCTATTCTCACACCACGGAATCGAAGAAATAAAGAGAATGGGAATGCTTCGAGTTGCGACCCAGGATGCCATCCACAAACTCTCGTCCGAAATGACTGTCCCAGTCGATGTTGACTTGGGAAATGGAACAAAAATATCTAAGTTTCTTGAGAGGGCAGAGTTTGAAGAGGTGAACAAAGAGGTGTTCCAGAAATGTGAGACCTTGATAAAACGCTGCTTAGGTGACGCTAAACTAGAAGCGGAAGATGTACATGATGTTATAATTGTTGGTGGCTGTTCCTACATTCCAAAGGTTCGGAATATCGTAATGAGTATATGCAAAAGAGAAGAGCTTTATTCAGGAATGAACCCGCTGGAGGCAGCTGTACGTGGTGCAGCTCTGGAAGGAGCAGTAGCTTCGGGAATTAGCGATCCATTTGGGAGTTTGGACCTTTTAACCATTCAAGCAACTCCTTTAAGCATTGGCATTCAAGCTGATGGAAGCAACTTTGTACCAATTATTCATCAGAATACCACAACCCCGGTAAGGAAAGAACAGAATTTCACTACCGTCCACGACAACCAAGCCGAAGCATTGATCTTCGTTTATGAAGGTGACGAGAAAACTATGGAAGATAACCATCTCTTAGGGTATTTTAAGATCACAGGAATACCTCCAGTACCTAAAGGTGTACCAGAGATTAATGTGTGCATGGACATTGATGCTTCGAATGTGCTGAGAGTCTTTGCTGGAGTAATCATTCCAGGGGCGAAATGCCCCCCTCCTTTCATGGAAGTTAGGATGCCAACAGTTGATGATGGACATGCCTGGTCTGCTCAAACTCTGCATAAAACATATGGCTCTACTTTAGATTTGGTCACAGTGAAGAAGAAAGGGCAGCATTGAGATTGCTGAATAGATGATAAAGAGACATAGGTAGTTGAAGCTGTTGTTAGTAGTGAAGAAAAAACTGTGGTAACTTGTTTCTTGTAAATGTGTGTCGAGTTCACATCTGCTGGAAAATAATCTTGGTTGTGCCTTGAGAATAATAATAATAGTTATAAACTTATAATAGTAACTGTTATCCATGTTGCTTCATTGTGCATGTGATTAATGTTTATTGTTTTTTCTGATATTTTCTGGAATGCTTGATTAGATGTACCTTCTGGCTCGTCTCCAGTTCATTGTTCTGTTTCAGATTTGATATCTTGTAATCCATTCCTTAAAAATCCAGCATTCATATAATGCTTTGGTTTAATCTAGAATTGGTTGTCATGTCTGCGTTTGCTTCTCATTCGAAATTAATTTATATACACTCCTTCACTACAATTTCTTTATAATCCAATGTCAGGTAATGAAAATAATCGATCTCTACTGGTTGTAGACAGTTATTTGTTTGGTTTGATCGTGTAAATTTACATTTTCCCTATGAGTTGATCAAGCCAAACTCCTGGTATATAGTTCTTTTGTCAATCAGATTTGTGTTGTTTCTGTTTTCTCATTTAGGTTTACAGATTACAGAATCGTGAACAAATAACTAGTATTGGAATCGAATTTTCGTTGTTATAAACCTAATTTGTCTGAGATTTATTTGATCTCAGTTTGTCCAGTTGACTTACGAATACAGACCGACAACTTTTTCCTGTGTCGAGCTCCGTGAATGCAAGAAGAACGAGCCTGTTTGGTCAAGTTGCAAAAATCAGCTACTTTTGAGAAGTATTTTTTCTCAGCTTTATTTTTTTCTGCTATTGCTTTTGCTTTTCCTCGTAAGCACTTTTTTTCCTTCCAAAAACTTGTACAAACTCTTCTAACTTTGAAAAAAAAAAACTATTTTTTGTAAAAAAAGAAAAAAAGAAAAAAAAGTGCTTTTAGGATTGTAGAAGTTTGGCCAAACACGCTACGTAGCTAACCCCGACTAGTTTGATTGATTAATTGATTTAATATTTTAATCCTGAAAGCTTTCACTGTTTTTGTTCTTAATATATTAAAATTTTGTGAAGTCTAAATGCTGAAATCTTCCATGTAAAGTTGGCTGCCTAGAATCACAGCACTTCTAATGCAAGAGGACAAACAGATGTAACGTTTGGAGATAAAAAGACTTCTAATATACGGAAGAGTTATCCTCCAGGAATCATTGGATGACATTGCTAACCTTAAAAGACAGCAAAACAAAGGAAAACTGAGAAAATCAAATGCAGCAGCTCATTGGGACAGCATATGAAATTACATATACTTGATGGCTTAATGTTTGGATAGAAATGATCAAGATTCAAGACTCTTCACCACTAAGTTTCTCAAACTGAAATGGGGTAACAGAAAAAAGAAAGTTGAACCAGCTTTCATTTACACAAGAATCAAATTTATGGATGTCATTCCATTTCAGTGCCAGTGCTACTTCAAAAGATTATACCAGCAAATCTCTGAACCAGATATCATTTCTTGCACCTAAAGATCTAATAGCAGACCAACTGAACACAAAATGTTGAAGTATGCAATGTTCCTAGTTTTCATGTTCTTAATCTCATAACTGTCATCAGCTTAAGATGGGATAATTCGAAACCATATCACAACCGTTTCAAGTTCGGGGCTCTTGGCTTCAGGTGTTTTTCCCAGTTTGAGGAGTCATTTGAGCTTGAACCTTTTGAAATAACTTAAGCAATTATAAGATATTAATTGGACATCCAATCCGCTTCTACAGAAAAGCTCAATCATGATTTGTTTTCTTTTCCTTTTTTACATAGAAGTTGCTTAATAATTGATGATAGGCTATAATTATGTATTTTAGCCGCTTATTACACTCTAATGTACTATACTTTAACTGAGTTTGAGCTTTAATCGCTAGTGTTTTACACTAATTGTGTGTTTTATGCCTTGTAGGAGTAATTCCGAGCTATGTAGATGTTATGAAATGCATTGAAGTGATTTGGAGCTTTGAAGTCTAAGTAAAAGCCCAAGAAATTAAGCCGGGATCGTGTTCGGGATCAACGGATAATAGTTAAGAACGAACGAAGAATCGAGTAGGCATATTGCATACTGTCTAGTAAAATGCACATAACTTTTCGCTCAGAACTCCATTTGGGATGCACAATATATGGTTGGAAAACTAATTCAAAGGTACAACTTTCATGTTTTAAGTTTTTCCAAATTCCAAACAGAACAGGGTGAAAATGCGCGACACAGAACACTGGCCAAAATCTGCGGCCAGATCCGCGGTTGAATCCGCGGCAACAGACGTCCTGACCTGGAAAAGTGTCCTTTTTCGCGTAAGAGAATGTATAATTGTTTGGGCCCGACCCTACTTGGTATATATACATGGAAAAACGGTATTTTGAGGACCTTGGACATACTTTTGACACAGATTCGACCTAAGGAGGCAAGAACACACTAGGAGCAAGGCGGGGAATTCTTCTACGAGTTTTTTACTTCCTTCTACCTATTTTTATTAATATTATGAATTCTAGTATTGTAGCTAATTTGTTATCTTGGAGGATGAATTCTTGTTATATTTTAATATAATTTAACCTTTGAATTTGTCTATTAGTTCAACTACGTGCTTATTTCAGTTGATTGAATGACCATCGATTGACTGTGCCTATTTATTATGTGTTACTTGAGAAATGATACATATTTAGGTGGTTGTTGAACAACGTCACTCCTAACGTATGTGAGAAATCAATACAACGGGTTGAAAGGTAGGTTTAGAAATAACAAAGCTTTGACGTGATCACAATGAGCCGTTAGATAAAGCCAACTAGCGTAGTTCAAGAGAATATGTCTAGTAAATTGTTGTAGTTGCTCGAGAGAAAATTACGGCACCTAAAGTGCTCACGATCGGTAGAGAATACATAGGCGAAATTGTAGGGAAACATAACGGGAAGGATTCCAACATTTGGGAAAATCATAACTCTAGACCTCCTAAATTTAATCTCCAACCCTTAGTATATTTAGTTGTTAATTTACTACTTTAGTTTCTTAGTTAATTAGTTAGATATAAAAATCTTAATCTTTATAACTTAGAAATTTATTCGAACTTGTCTTCTTAGCGATATTGAACAATTATAGCGAAATCTTAGTTCTCTATGAGATTCGATTCCGGACTTTTAGACCGAATTATATTTGCAATGACCACTTATCTTTTTTAGGACTAGAGTTAGGCGTGATCAATAATTTTCATGACCCTATAACTTTATGGTTTACTATAGAAGCCTCTTAACATAAGTCCAAAGACAACAATCTAAAACACACATACACAGTAGTATATTTTCCCCAGGAATATTAAAAGCTGAAAAGATCTAGGTCAATTACCTGAAATTTTTCCATAGCAATCCCTTCTCTACCTCAGCAAGAAGCTAGAACATAATGAATGTGCCAATAACAATTAAAAATTTATGATTTTAAAGACTACCATCATTACAAGCTCAGCGGACTACAATCACTGATTAGTCTACTTTGTTGGGACACGGGTGCGGATCTAGAGGTCGGATCTTTTAAGATGTAAATAAGATTCGGGGATACGAATCTTAGTACGGATACGGGTGCGAGGATTCGGCAATAATAAAAATAAAATAAAAATCTCTCTAATTTATGAAAAAATTTATGGAATACTTACGTATAGCTTGTAAAGTGTGGATTTTCTTTTTATTCTCAAGTTGTAGATAAGTAAAAGATTGATTTCCTAGATAACATATGCTATTTTTTTCAAATTTACCCTAGTTTTAGTTCTATTTCGGTAATCAAATCGTATTTCGTCTTGAATTTTTCTGTCCGTCGCGGTCAAAGTACCTAAAATTGTTTGACCAGATCCGGTTCGAATTCCATACCCACACACATACTAGTACCGTGTCGACAGGGTACGGCACCTAAACAGTCATATCGGAGCAATTAGGGCTCTAGTGATGCAGATTTGTTTGCTTATACTCAAAGGAAAGTTCTACTTTATGGAAATAATTATTACTCATAATATAAGATGACAAGGAGTAATCAAAAGAAATGGACTCTTTTGCGGAATAAGATAGCAAGCATGAAGAAAGTAAAAAAAAAGTATATTCATTAGAAATAAAGTCAACCAAGTTCAGAAACAAGATTATATCTTTGTTGGTAATAGTAGAAGAACACTCCAATTACTCGTTCTTCCAAACATACAAAACGAAAGAAAAACCCAAACCAGATGATTTGGAATTGCTCAAACTGTGTGTGTAAGGCCAAGGCATCACAGACAAAGTTTGTGTCGTCCATAACTTGTCAGCGGATAAACAAGTTTGAAACATAAACACTGCATTCCCAAAATTGCTACTGAACAACCAGTTATGAACATCCCAAAATACTTCAACAGGGAGTCCATCAATTAAAACAGTATAGTTACCACGAAACTTCCACCGCAAATGCTTCACTTGCATTACAGTTTTAGAGTCAATACGTACCAAAAGACATGGATCGTCAATGCCATTGGAATCACATTCAATTGTAATGTCATGAATTGGACCTGTATAACAAAATTGAGCCTTTGCACCAAACACCCTCTTCCCAAATATGTGCTCTCTTTTGGAAATGAACATTGCATTTGAAAAACTAGGAGTGGCATTAGTCTTTTTAAATGCTTCTTTCCTCAGATCCCCAATAACCAAAACCATCTCTCCTTTGCAAACTAGACCTAAATAATACCCTTCAATAGGCTCTGGTCCAGATCCAAACTTGGCTAGTGAAAAGTCCCAGTGTAGGTCAATCTTACAAGAATTTACTTGTAAAGACCTTGACCCTTTTCTTTTGGAGAAGAGTGAAGGCTTTACATCAACTTTACAAAGACATTGATGAGACATATCATCAATTTCAACACTAAGGCATTGACCCATCAAACTCTTGGTCCAAACAATAGTTATCAGACAAGATTTCCCAGCTAGTTTACACTGATAAACACAGGTGACTAAATTCTGTGGGGTTTTACTCATACCCCCAACAGCTGAACAAGAAGCATCAGCAACTTGAACCCCATTTTCACCAAAACAAGATGGGAAGTCCCTCATTTCTTTTCCAACACAATCAAAGAGAGAAGAGATAAAACCAAGATTGTTCTTTTTTTTTTTCTTTTTTCACACCCTTAATTATACAACATCACAAAAAATCTCCCTTCAAGATTCCATTTTGTGGTATTAAAACAACTGAAATATGAAAGGAAAAAAAGGGTAAGTGAAGCATACCAGAATGAACCAAAACGGAAGTTGAAAACTAACTTAAAAGCTCTGAACTTTGTGTTTTATTGTTCAGAGCATTGAAGCAAGGAGGTTTCTAATGGAGTTATTTAATAGTGGGGTATATGATTTTAAGGAGTTGAAAGGGAAATGGGTGCAGTGTTGTTTATAAAGTACAAGGGAATCCACTGTTTAAAGGAAAGGACAAGTTATGCTTTAGAATTTAGATTATGGCCAAATTTTGCGGTGGTAAAAAGTGAAAAAGATTAGGATTTGTGGGGGCAAAAGTTTGAAAAGAAAATTTAAGCAAATAAATATAGTAGTGTTATAAAATATTTAGTAAATATGTATGTCCACTACTCCTACTACTTTCACCCATGATGTAAATAACCTCCCACTATTTATCACTTTTATGATTGTAACTCACACACCTCCATAACCTCTCCCCCATGATTTTCCCCATGATCTCAAAGGTTAATGTCATGTTTAAGACAATCCTTTTGTAACCTACAATGTAATAGTATAAATAAGGCATGAAATGTGATATGTGACACACTTGAACACTTCATGAAATAAGAAAGTTATCTCTTCTTCTCTTATTCTACTTATCTTCTTGTCTTACATTGTTATTTTGAGCTACATTTTTGACACGTTATCAGCACGAAGTTGAGCTCTTTTTGTTGTTCAGGTATATTTGCTTATTTTGTTTTCTTAGTCGTATATTTTGATTTCATGATTAGTATCTTTAATATACAATTTCATAATTTCTCACATCTCTAGATATGTGCAAAAATAAAGAATTCTATGTTTCTTTATTTTAAGTTATTTGCATAATTGCTATGTGAAAAAGCTAATTTTCATGTTTAGTAGAATTAATAATAGAAAAATATTTATTTTATGTTGTTCGGCATTTAAAATTGTGTTAAAGTTAGGATACATTTTTTTTTGTTCTAATTAACATCAAGGATTCTAAAAATTTGAAGGGAAGAAATAATAATATTCTTTTCTATGGAATTATCACTTTAGCGTATATAAATTACAAATGTGATATTATGTCAATTTTTAATATTCTTTCACTACTATCCTAATGATTTCTAATTAGTTATCTTCTTTGGTAGTTTTTACTATGTCGATTTGTCAAAGCTTGAGTTTGTGGCACTTGACATTTCTGGAAAGAATTACCTATCATGGGTTCTCGATGCTGAGATTCACTTAGCTGCTAAAGGCCTTGGTGACACCATTACTCAGGGTAATGAGGCATCGAGCCAGGACAAAGCGAAGGCCATGATTTTCCTTCGTCATCATTTGGATGAAGGTTTGAAGGTTGAATATTTAACAGCGAATGATCCACTTAAATTGTGGACTGGCCTGAAGGAAAGGTATGATCACCTTAAGGCTACGAAATTGCCAAGGACTCGATATGCGTGGATGCACTTACGGTTGCAAGATTTTAAGACCGTAAGTGAGTATAACTCTGCTGTATTTCAAATAACTTCTCAGTTGAAATTATGTGGGGATGTTATGAATGATGAGGATTTTTTGGAAAAGACTCTTACGACTTTTCATGCCTCAAATATGGTACTTCAACAGCAATACCGTGAAAGGGATTTTAAAAAGTATTCTAAATTGATCTCATGCCTTCTGGTGGCTGAGCAACATAATACCCTTTTGCTGAAAAATCATGAAGCTCGTCCCATAGGGTCAGCTCCGCTTCATGAAGCGAATATGGCAGCTAGACGTGATAAGTCTGGAAAAAGACAGAATGATAATCATGGCCATATGAATGTACGTGGGCATGGCAATGGTAAGAGACTATATAATAGTCGTCATCGTGGTGGTCATGGCAAACGAGAGAACAATATAGGTTCTCAAAATAATCTTTCAAGAAGCAAAAGCGGTAACTGCCACCGTTGTGGCATGAAAGGTCATTGGAAATTTGAATGTCGTGCACCTGAGCATTTTGTCAGGATTTATCAAAATTCCATCAAAAGAAAGGCAAATAATGTTGGAGCATCTTCTGCTAATGCCAAAGCGGAGTCTCACTTGAACTTTAAAAATAATTTTGAGGCAGGGCCTTCAAACAAAAATGATGACAATGCCGAGGCAAATATTGCTTTGAATGATGATGATTTTGAAGGCCTCGATGATCTTACTCATTTGGAAGTTGAAGACTTCTTTGGAGATCAAAACTAAAGTTTGATCGTTAAACTGGGAAATGCAATTATGTTGTTATTTTATTTTCAGTATTTCTTTTTCTGTCCTTTTAAAGTTATTTTTATGTTCAAGTAGTACTTAACTTGTCATGTGTTATTGTTAGTTTTTCCGTATTTCTCATGGTGTACTTTTTTTATTTTTTTATGAAGAAAATAAAAATTTTCAGTCATCAATTGGATCCAAGATGAGTAATGAAGATTTATGCCTTTTGGATAGTGCTACAACTCACACAATATTAAGAGAAAATTTATTTTTCTCTTATTTGGTTATGAAAAAGGCATATGTTAATACAATATCTGGTAGTACAAAGTTAATTGAGGGCTCTGGAAGAGCGACCTTATTACTACCAGGAGGAACGGTATTAACTATTGATAATGCATTGTATTGTAGTAAGTCTCAAAGAAACTTGTTGAGTTCCAAAGCTATTCGTCAAAATGGCTACCATGTTGAAACCTTTAACGAAGGAAAGGTTGAATACCTTTATATTACTACAATGAAAGCTGGGGAAAAATGTGTGCATGAAAAATTACCCACATTTTCTTCTAGATTGTACCACACTAACATTGGTGTGGTTGAATCATATGCCATAGTAAACAAAAGGTTTACTACTTCTAATGATTTTATCATTTGGCATGACCGGTTAGGCCATCTTGGTTGTAACATGATGCGCCGAATAATAGAGAATTCAAATGGGCACACATTGAAGAATAAGAAGATTCTTCAATTTAAGAAATTCTCTTGTGCTGCTTGTTCTCAAGGAAAATTGGTTACTAAACCATCAGCAGTTAAAGTTGGGATTGAATCCCCTGCATTTCTGGAACGTATACATGGTGATATATGTGGGCCTATACATCCTCCATGTGGACTATTCAAGTATTTTATGGTCTTGATAGATGCATCTACAAGATGGTCACATGTGTGCTTATTGTCAACTCGTAATATGACATTTGCGAGATTGTTGGCCCAAATAATAAGGTTAAGAGCACAATTTTCAGATTATGCAATTAAGACAATTCGTCTTGATAATGTTGGTGAATTTACATCTCAGGCCTTTACTGATTATTGTATGGCCACTGAAATAAAAGTTAAGCATCCAGTTGCTCATGTTCATACTCAAAATGGTCTAGCAGAATCATTGATTAAATGCCTCTAATTAATTGCTAGACCATTGCTAATGAGGACAAAACTTCCCCTTTCAGTATGGGGACATGCTATTTTGCATGCAGCACCACTTGTGTGCATAAGACCAACTAGTTATCATGAAGTCTCCCCATTACAGTTGGCTTTTGGTCAGGAGCCAAATATTTCCCATCTAAGAATTTTTGAATGTGCGATATATGTTCCAATTGCTCCACCACAACGCACAAAGATGAGTCCCCAAAAAAGGTTGGGAGTATATGTTGGTTATGAATCTCCTTCTATTATAAAATATTTGGAGCCTATGACAGGAGATTTGTTTACAGCCAGTTTTGCTGATTGTCATTTTATGAATCAGTTTTCCCAACATTAGGGGGAGAAAATAAACGGCTGGAAAAAGAGATAGATTGGAACGTATTATCTCTATCTCATTTGGATCCTCGTACAAATCAATGTGAACAAGAAGTTCAAAAGATCATTTATATGAAAAATGTTGCAAATCAATTGCCAGTTGCATTTACTAACCTTCCACGAGTTACTAATCGCATATTCCAACTGTAAATGCTCCAATTCGAGTTGATATCCAGCTGGACAGTATGATAATATAAATGAGTCTAGGCCACGCCTTAAACGTGGTAGACCAATCGGTTCCAAGGATAAAAATCCTCGAAAAAGGAAAGGGGCAAATGATCAAGTTGATCATAACATGGAGGCAATTGCTCAAGAGGAGCATAAATACATAGTAATGATAAGACTTCACAGGAGGTTCTAGTACCTTGAAATGCTGAAAATGAAGAGATATCAATAAGTTATGTCTCTACGGGAAAAAAGGTGGAACCGAAATAACGTTGTTGTTAATAACAGTTTTGTATATAATGTTGCAGTTGACATAATGCAACAAGATGAGGATCTTGAGCCAAAATCTGTCGATGAATGTAGACAAAGAAATGATTGGCCAGAATGGAAAAATGCAATTCAAGTGGAATTGGCTTCACTCGAAAAACGTGAAGTTATTAGACCAATTGTCCGAACGCCTGAAGGTGTCAAGCCAGTGGGGTACAAATGGGTTTTTGTGCGAAAACGAAATGAGAAAGGTGAAGTCGTAAGATATAAAGCACGACTTGTTGCACAAGGGTTTTCGCAAAGGTCTGGCACTGATTATATGGAGACATATTCTCCTGTAGTAGATGCAATTACCTTCAGGTTTGTAATAAATCTTGCAGTCCGTGAAAATCTTGATATGCGGTAGATGGATGTTGTCACAACCTACTTATATGGCTCCCTGGACAATGGAATTTTTATGAAAATCCCTGAAGGATTTAAAGTTCCTGAAGCACATAAAAATTCAAGGAAAACTTGTTAAATAAAGCTTCAGAAATCCTTATACGGATTGAAGCAATCAGGAAGAATGTGATACAATCGTCTTAGCGAATATTTGCTAAAGGAAGGGTACAAAAATGGCCCTATTTGCCCCTGTGTCTTTATTAAGAGGTCTGGATTTGAATTTGTCATCATAGCTGTGTATGTTGATGACTTGAATATCACTGAAACTTCTAAAGAGCTTCCAAAGGTTGTAAAGTGTTTGAAGAAAGAATTTAAAATGAAAGATCTTGGTAAGACAAAATTTTGTCTTGGCTTACAGATTGAGCATGTAACAAATGGAATTTTTGTCCATCAATCAACATACACTGAAAAGGTGTTAAAGCAATTTTACATGGATAATGCACATCTATTGAGTACCCCAATGGTTTTGAGATCGCTTGACATAAATAAAGATCCATTCCGGCCTCAAGAAAATGACGAAGAGCTTGTTCGTGATGAAACTCCATATCTTAGTGTAATTGGGACACTGATGTATCTTGCTAACAATAGCCGGCCAGATATTGTATTTGCTGTAAGCTTATTAGCAAGATTCAGTTCCTACCCAACAAGAAGACATTGGAATGGTGTTAAGCATATATTTAGATATCTTCGGGGAACTCTAGATATGGGATTGTTCTATTCTAATGACTTTAAGTCATAAATGGTTGGCTATGCCGATGCAGGTTATTTGTATGATCCACATAAAGCCCGATCTTAAACAGGCTATTTGTTTACATATGGAGGTACAACTATATCATGACGTTCAATGAAACAAACAATAGCTGCCACATCTACTAATCATGCTGAGATAATAGCCATTCATGAAGCTAGTCGAGAATGTGTTTGGTTGAGATCAATGACTCAACATATTCAAGAAATGTGTGGTTTTCTTATGAAAAAAGATAATTCAACTATACTATATGAAGACAATGTTGCTTGCATCGCTCAACTGAAAGGAGGATACATCAAAGGAGACAGAACAAACACATTTCACCAAAGTTCTTTTTCACGCATGATCTTCAACAAAATGGTGAAATTAATGTTCAATAGATTCGTTCATGTGAAAATTTGGCTGATATGTTCACTAAGGCATTACCAACGTCAACATTTGAGAAGTTGAGACAGAAGATTGGAATGCGGCATCTTCGAGAAATAAAGTGATATTTTCATGAGGGGGAGTAAGATAAGCGTTGTACTCTTTTTTCCTTAGCCTAGGTTTTGTCCCATTGGATTTTCCTGGTAAGGTTTTTAACGAGGCAGCAAATAAAGCTTATTACAGATATGTGTATTCTTTTTCCTTCACTAAGATTTTTTTCCCACAGGGTTTTTTTCTTAGTAAGGTTTTAACGAGACATATTATCTATTTTTGGACATCCAAGGGGGAGTGTTATAAAATATTTAGTAAATGTGGATGTCCACTACTCCCACTACTTTCACCCATGATATAAATAACCTCCCACTACTTATCACTTTTATAATTGTAACTCTCACACCTCCATAACCTCTCCCCATGATCTTCCCCATGATCTCAAAGGTTAATGTCATGTTTAAGACAATCCTTTTGTAACCTACAATATAATAGTATAAATAGAGGCATGAAATGTGATATGTGACACACTTGAATACTTTATGAAATAAGAAAATTAGCTCTTCTTCTCTTATTCTACTTATCTTCTTGTCTTACATTGTTACTTTGAGCTACATTTTTAACAAGTAGGAAAAATAAAGCTTTTTTGGGCAAATGAAACATGCATTGACCTTTATATATCGTTTGTGTTCCTTGAAAAAAGAAAATAAAGAGTTAGAGAGATTTATATATAGTATATTACAAAAATAGTATCAAAATACCGGCTTTAGTTATAGTATGTTAAATTAAATTTTTTCTTGTAAGTTATAGTAGTATGTTAAACTAACAGTTCCAACTATGGTTTTTTTTTTAAAAAAAAAATTGTTTTGTTTAATAGAAGATTAAGATAAGCTCGAAGATGATCAATATAAACTAAAGTAATAATGTTTAAAAACTAAAAAACCTAGTAGTGTCTAGACATATTTCTTAAAGAAGAAATAAGAATGAGTAAGCATGGGATATAAGAAATCATATTGTCAGGAATATTTTTTTTTTTTAAAACCTCTCCATTTTGGTGATATCACATGCTTTTGACACATTTTTGACAGATAATATGTCTTAATTTGATGTGATTTCGGGAGTCCATTCGGGTGTTCTCATAAATTGGTCAAGAAAAAAATTGAAGGGTAGAGAGAGATAGTCGGTTATCGGGTTTTCACCAAAAAATAATATTGTGTATATGTATAAATTAGATTTAAAACTGTGTAACTTTTGTATAAATATGTATTTGAACTCACTTGACAACAATCATTTTACGACTAAAGTTATATACTTCTAAAATTGAACTCGCTTGCATAAAATCTTGGGTCCGCCACGAATTGGGTGGGACGGGGTGGAGTGACAGTGATATTTGTCATTTTACTGCATAGCCTCCACAGTCCACAGGGAAATTTCTTTTTCAACATTTCAAACATGAATCTTAAAAAAAGCATATTAGGTACAGATAAAAAGAAAAGAAAGCAGAAAGACTATCACGTGCCCAAGGAAACTGTACAAAGTGGAATATGGAATATGACTATATTTGAGGATAAGGAGGAGTCAATTATAGTTTACTTCCAAAATCTCATTTTGTTTTAGAGGTCAAGAAATTACATCTAAAACTGATCTCCTATTTCACTTTCATCTTAGTTAAATTTACTTTCTTTCTGACTGAAACAAGAAAAATATAAATTAATTAGTCCTAACCCAATTTTGCATCAAACTCAGATCGAATTCTCATTGTTAGATCAAGATAAATTCTTTTTACTGGGATGAAATCACAGGTTTTGTGAAAAATAATTGCGCATCAAAATTTTAAGCGGCCAAAATGGAATTATAGCTTATTCAATGAGTCCAACTATAAAATTGGAATATGAAAATGAAGGCCATGTGCAGCAAAATCCTTAACTGAAACAGACATGAGGCTGGTATTTAATGGTGTACATATATTAATATGGAAAATTTAATTTTACTATGAGTGAATTGTGGTTCGGACTTAAGTACGGGGTTGGGAAACTTTATTTGGAATATGAAAGGAAAGTATCGAAAAACGGCACAGCATCTTCCCCACGACATTGTTTAACTCTCACTGTTAACATGAAACGGAAAAGCTTAATCCTCATAAATTTAAAAATTATTTAATATGCACACTGATATATTCATAGGATAAATTTAATCTTAAGGGTTCATTTATGTCATTTTCTATTGCTTTACATATTGTAGGAGTTACTTCAATTTGTAGGATAAGTTGGACAACCTGAATGATTTTTATTGGTATAAGACAAACACAAGTAATTTTATTGAGTCATTTTATATATTGTCCCACATGAAAGAACAATAATTAATTGGAACAGAAGTTTTCTTTTTCTTTTTCTTTGCTAATGTTGGAACAGAAGTTGATTTTGAACAAAACTATTATGTGCGATCTCTGTTGCTTCTACGATTGTAACTGGTATTTATTATGCGAGTCTTATATATTCTCAGAGACGAGACAGTGCGTAGTATCCCGCACACATAAAAGTTGTTTATTGACGGAGATTTCAACGGTCATATTGGGGCTAGTGCTAGGGGTTATGATGATGTGTATCGCGGATTTGGTTTTGGGGATAAGAATGAGGGAGGTAATTCACTGTTGGATTTTGCTAGGACTTTTGATTCGGTTATAGCTAACTCGAGTTTTCCGAAAAGGGAAGAGCACCTGGTCACTTTCCAGAATTCAATGGGCAAGACTCAGATTGATTATCTTCTCTGCAGGAAATGCGATAAAAGTTTGTGCACTGATTGCAAGGTCATCCCAAGTGAGCACCTCACGACCCTACATAGGCTCCTAGTTATAGACCTGGAGATAAAGAGGAGTAGGAGGAAGAGGGCGATGTGCAAGCACCCTAAGATCAAGTGGTGTAACTTGACCAAGGACAAAGCTCAGGAGTTAGGGGAGAAGTTGGCTATGAGGGCCTGGATGAGTAGGGGGAACGCGTCTAGTATGTGGTTCACGACTGCGAATTGCATTAGGGTAGCAACTAGAAAGGTCTTAGGGGTCACGAAGGGCTCTCCCGAGGGTCATAGAGGGGACTAGTGGTGGAATGGAGAGGTCCAAGGTAAAGTGAAAATTAAGAAAGCTGTTTATTTGAAGCTAGTAGAGAGTATAAACGAAGAGGAAAAAAGGACCTACTCAGGAGTGTTAAAGAAAGGCAAAGAAAGAGGCAAAGTTAGCAGTTACAACGACTAAAAATGCGGCGTATGCTCGTTTATACGAGGAGCTCGAGGGCAAAGGAGGGGACAAAAAGTTGTAGCGGCTGGCTGAGGTGAGATAGAGGAAGGCCCGTGACTTAGACCAAGTCAAGTGCATCAAAGACGAGGATGGCAAAGTATTGATGGGTGAGGCACTTATTAGGAGAAGATGGTAGACATACTTTCATAAATTGTTGAACGAAGAAGGGAATAGACGCATTGTGCTAGGTGAGTTGGAGTACTCAAAGAGTCGGCGGGATTTTCGGTACTGTAGGCGAATTACGGTAGATGAGGTGGAACTGTGGAAGGGGTGATGCGTAAGATGTGCAGGGGCAGAGCGACGGGGCCAGACGAAATCCCGTTGGAATTCTGGAAGAGCGCGGGGCGTGGAAGTTTGGAGTGGCCACTAGGCTGTTTAATGTTATTTTTAAGACGAAGAAGATGCCCGAAGAATGGAGGTGGAGTAAGATGGTTCCGCTTTACAAGAACAAGGATAATATCCAAAATTGCAATAATTATAGGAGTATCAAGTTGTTGAGTCACACTATGAAGGTTTGGGAGAGGGTGGTGGAGGCCAGGGTGAGGAGGTATGTGTCTATTTCTGAGAATCAGTTTGGATTCATGCCGGCGCGTTTGACTACAGAAGCGATTCATCTGGTTAGGAGATTAGTGGAGCAGTACAGAGAGAGGAAGAAGGACTTATGTATGGTGTTTATTGACCTTGAGTATCATACAATAAAGTCCCGAGGGAGGTTCTGTGGAGGTGTTTGGAGGCTAGTGGCGTTCCAGTAGTGTACATTAGAGTGATTAAGGATATGTATGATGATACTAAGACTCGGGTGAGGACTGTGGGTGGTGACTCGGAACATTTCCCTATGTTGATGGGGTTTCACCAAGGATCGGCTCTTAGCCCATTTTTATTTGTCTTAGCGATGGATGTATTGTCGCGACACATCCAAGGGGAGGTGCCTTGGTGCATGCTATTTGCCCTGATTATATAGTGTTGATTGGCGATACGTAAAGTGGAGTTAACGCGAGGTTGGAGGTTTGGAGACAGACCTTGGAGTCTAAAAGTTTCAAATTGAGTAGAACCAAGATAGAGTACTTGGAGTGCAAATTGTGTGACGGGATCCACGAAGCAGATGTAGAGGTAAAGCTTGATGCTCAAGTTGTCCCCAAGAGAGACAATTTTAAGTATCTCGGGTCTATTATCCAAGGTAATAAGGAGATTGACGAAGATGTCACATATTGCATCAGAGCGGGATGGATGAAGTGGAGGCTCGCTTCCGGTGTTTTATGTGATAAGAACGTGCCGCCAAGACATAAGGGCAAGTTTTATAGAGTGGTGGTTTGACCAGCTATGTTGTATGGGGCTGAGTGTTGGCCAATCAAGAACTCCCACGTGTAGAAGATGAAAGTAGCAGAGATGGGGATGTTGAGATGGATGTGTGAGTGTACCAGGAGAGATAACATTAAGAATGAAGTTATCAGAGACAGAGTGAGAGTAGCCTTTGTGGAGGACAAGATGTGGGAGTCGAGGCTGAGATAGTTCGGACATGTTAAGAGAAGAAGCATTGATGCCCCTGTTAGGAGGTGTGAGAGGTTGGACATAACGAGTTTGAGAAGAGGTCGAGGTAGGCTTAAGAAGTACTGGGGAGAGGTGATTAGACAGGACATGGCGGCTGCTTCAGCTTACTAAGGACATGATCCTTGATAGGAGAGTGTGGAGGACGAGGATTAAGGTAGAAGGTTAGTGGGTAGTTTATAATTTCTCACCGATAGGCTTAGTAGCACGCATGTCCCTTCATATTCTTAGATTTTTATTACGTTATGTGATTTTGTTCGTCTCAGGTATTGTATCCTTTGTTGCTAGTATTTGGTACTACTTATCCTTTATCTCTCCATTTTCCTTTTTTCTTCCATCCTTCCTGTCTTGCTATCCACTTCTTCTTATTACTCTTCCTGAGCCGAGGGTTTATTGAAAATATCCTCTCTACCTGTGAGGTAGGGGTAAGGTCTGCGTACAGACTATCCTCCCCAGACCCCACATGATGGGAATATGCTGGATCTTTTGTTGTTGTTGTTGTTGTTGTTGTTGTTGTTGGTATTCTTATTTTCTAATGACTTTATGTTCTTTATTAATTCTTTTTCTCAGCATTTTTCAATTTACTAAATATGAATCACAAGAAAATAAGTCTTGAAATGGAGATATCGATTAGTTCTGTTTTCTTTATATGTCATGACAAGATAGAGGTATTTTCATAAAGCACTACAGTTTAAAACCTAATTATTATATGTAACTATATTTTACCTAATTACCATTCGTAAATACTATGCAATTATTACCAACTTGTATCTCTTTCACAGAATCCACTGAAATACTGTGATACATACAATCATTGTACCATTGTATATGACTCCAGAAGAGAAGAAGATTCTCCGGAGATGGCGTCTTTCAGCCAAGCAAAACACTGCATAAATTGTGTTTACGCTCGAAATAAAGACGAACAAAAATTCGACCAAATCTGTGAATACACTATATATACTGTATTTACCATTTGAAAATCCATCCACATATGAGAATCAGGCTTCCAGGCTTCACGTCACCAGAGACGAACAGAAATCCGGCCATATATAAGAATACACTTGTGTATTTATTCAGTATTTACCATTCGAGATCCGACAAGATTTGAGAATATAATTTATATACTGTATCATTGTATGTGACTCCATAGTAGAGAAGAGAAGAAAGTTCGCGGAGATGGCATCTTCCGACCAAGGAAAATACTATATACACTGTATTTACTTCAATATGGAGACGAAAAAAATCTGGCCATACGTGAAAATGCACTATATAATGTGTAAACTTAGTTATTTAGGAGAAGAAAATATGCTTGTATTCAGTATATTTCAGTGAGTACACTAAGTGTAAATTTATGCACATAAACAAATGTCTGCCTAGATGTTCCCTAGATGTTCTACTCTTCCTAGGGTAGAATGAGTTCTGCTCTACCTCAAATACAATAAGATCTTGTATAAAGATCTTGTATGTTTATCAATATCAATTAATAACTAACTAGATAAAAACATATATTTCTGACTCTTATCCATATCTTCAACACTTCCCCTAAAGCTAGTGAGGGGTGTTTTCACTACTCCTAGCTTGGCTCGAAAAGCAGTGTATTGATCCTTAGGAAGGGCCTTTGTATGGATGTCAACAAGTTGATCTTTGGATCGCATAAGCTGAGTAACTTGTTGTAATTGTGCCACAATTTCTCTCACAAAATATTTAGCAAGTTCTACATGCTTAGTCATAGCATGCATGACAGGATTTGCAGTCATGTAGAGAAAATTGAGATTGTCACATCATAGTATTGGAGGTGTTTTCAAGTACATGCCAATATCATGTATGATATAGGTGATCTAATTTAGCTCAGTTGTAGTGGAAGCTAATGCTCTATATTCAGCTTCTGCAGTCGACCTAGCTACTATATGTTAGTTTCTTAAAGACCATGAAATGCAGTTTGCTCCTAGGCAGATAATGTAGCATATAGTTGATCTCCTTGTTAAGGAACAACCAGCCCAATCACCATCTGAAAAACCATATAATCTGAGAGGCGATTGTTGTATAAATCTTTGAACATAGTCCAATGTACCCTTGATTTATCTAACTATCTTTCTTACTCCCTGTAAATGTACTTCATTGGGCTTCTGCATGAATTCACTAGCTAGATTTACTGCATGTGTTATATCTGGTCTAGTAAGTGTAAGATACTACAGACTGCCAACAATGCTTTTGTAGACTGATGGATCAACTGGATTTTCAACTGCTTCCTGCAGTCCATGTTTTTGAATTAAGGGTGTCTTCATTTCCCTGGCATGTAGCATATCAGTTTTCTTTAACAAGTCAGCTGCATACTTGCTTTGGTTTAGATAAATACCACCTGTGAAGTATGTAACTTCAATGCCTAAGAAAAAATTCAAGGAACCAAGATCCTTCATAGAATACTCTCTTCTAAGCTGATGAATTATCTCAGAAATAAGCTTAGAGTTATTTCCTGTTACAATGATATCATCTACATAAATAAGTAGAAGTACTATCCCTTTTTTGCAGTGTAGAATAAACAGAGAAGAATTTGCCCGACTGCACTTAAAACCAAGGTGAAGAAGATTATTTTTAGTAGTCACACATGATCTGGATATTTCGAATCAATGAATTCTAGAGGTTGGGACATGTAAACTTCCTCTTGTAAGGAGCCATGAAAAAATATATTTTTTACATCTAGTTGCCTTTTAGGCCAACATGGTGACACATCAATTGAGAAAATAACTCTTATTGTGGTGGCTTTAACAACAGGACTAAAAGTTTATTCAAAATCTACTCCTTCAAGTTGAGAATATCCTTTTGTAACTAGTTTAACTTTGTATCTTTCTATAATTCCATATAGTTTTATCTGTGTTCTAGGGACCTATTTAGAGCCTACTACATTCATATTTGCATTCTTGGGAATAAGTATCCAGGTTTTATTTTTGTTAAGCGCATCTAACTCTTCTTGCATTGCTGCTATCCATTGAGGGATATACAATGCTTCATTTACTGATTTTGGTTCCACCACACCCCCTTATGCTGCAGTTAATGAGATATGGGTAATTGATAATATTCTTTCTTTGTATCTGGTTACCATTGGATGACCTTTTTCTTCTTTTGATTGATTTTGCTGGGGAATTGTAGCATCCTGAGTTGACTGATTCTCAAAGAAATGTGAGAGATCCACCTCAAGTTGAATTCCTTGTGTATCTTCCACAGAAAACATCTTAATTTCTTCATTGGGACCAGAACTGGTTCCAACAACTAAAATAGCATCACCATCTTGTTCTTGAACTTAAACAACATCACAATCTTCATTTGAAAAGGCATCACCATCTTGTTCTTGAACATCACCACCTTTATTTGAAAAGGCATCACCATTATGTTCTTGAACATCACCATCTTGTTTTTGAACATTGCCATGCTTATCATTTTCATAATATTAAGTCTGAATGACATCTACATGTTCAAAATCTATATCTGCAATTGAAGGTGAAGAATGTTTTGCCTGGTTATCCAGTAACACTTCCTCTGAAGGCTGAGATTGTGTCCCTACGACATCTAAATTTGGAAAAACATCAGGGTTAGAAGCCTTAAAGAAAAACTCAAAATATGTTTCCATATGACTGGAACCAGCTATGATGTCTCCTTGTTTGTCCATATGAGCTCCAGACAATGTTTTCTCCTCAAAGACAACGTGCCTGGATACATAAATTCTCCTGCTAGCTGGATGATAACACTTATACCTATTGTGAAGACTGCTATAACCAATGAACACACAAGGATATTTCTTAGGTGAAAGCTTATTTTTGCCTTTCAAATATGGAAAGCATCAACAACCAAATACCTTCAAACTGTTATAGTCTGGATGTTCACCAAATATTTTGAAAAAATATGTCTGCATTTTGAGCATAGAGGATTTCAATCTTCTTATCAGATATATTGTAGTTAAAAATGCTTCAACCTAAAGAAGTAAAGATAACTTGGCATGAGATAGCATTGTCAAACCAGTCTCTGCTATGTGTCTGTGCTTTTTTTTCTTTTGTAATGTCATCTTGTTCAGGTGTATTTGGACATGAAATGTGCTTCAGAATATCATAATTTTCCAAATATTTAATGAAATTAGTTTTACAAAGTTCTCCTCCACCATCACACTGGAAAATCTTTATGTTCCCTGTTTTTTTGCCCTTTAACTTAAGAAATGTTTCAAATAATTCAGTCTTGTTTCTCAAGGGATAAATCTAGGTATTCCTGGTATTATAATCAATAGAAATAATATAATACTTAATATGTTGGTATGATTCAACAGGAGCAAGACCCCATAAGTTATAATGAATTTTCAACAAAGGTTCTTCTCAATCTTATTTCTTGAATCAAATGACAATTTACAACCTTTTCCTAGTTGACAGCTAACACAAACAATATGATTCTTATTATAACTACCAACATTAATGAACTTATAGTTATTTAAAACTTTCACTGATCTAAGGTTTGGATGTCCAAGTCTTGTGTCCTAGATACTATCTAAATCCTTTCAACTTTGCATTGCTATCAAAGCCTGCAAATTGTTATCCTCTAATGCATACAGTTCTTTCTTCTTCTTAGATCCTTTGGCCAGTAACATCCTTGTTTTCTTGTCCGTTATAACAAAATCAAAATTAGAAAACTCAATTGTGCAGGCATTGTCCTTTGTTAGCTTACTAACTCAGATAAGATTCTTCTTAAGTTCAGGTACTACAAACATCTTATTTATTTTTAATCTAGACATTTTTGTACTTCTAACATGTATTATACTAGGCTCTGAGCCATTTCCTACTACAATTCTATCCTTTTATTTATAAGTTTTGAATTTAGATAGATTACCTATGGAGTTTGTCATGTGAGTGGTTGCACCTGAGTCAACATACATGTTCTCATCTTGATCATTCTCATTTTTAGGTTCATTGTGGCAATGGCTTGAGGAAGGTCTTCCACTGCCTGATAGGAGAAATTCTACCCGTAGAGAAATACTTAAGAGCCGTATGATTGTTCCTTCCATATATCTGAAAAGCTGCAGTCTCATTTATTTTCTATTGGTTTTGATTCTGAGTAGCCTGAGTGCCTTGAGAGTTGCCTTAACCAATAGGTCAAAAACCTCTTCCCCTCGATGAAAAATTCTGATTTTCTCTTTTCTGTGAGAAACCTTCACGACCTCTATTTCCATTTGCTTTTTGCACTTGAAAAGCCATGTAGTAGTTTGTCTGTTGATTATCTTCTTCATCTTCCCTCATATCAAATCCTCTCATAGCATTTACAAACTGATTCAGGGTGGGGTAATGAGCTTTTCCTAACATCACAGTACTAAAAGTCTTATATTTAGGACCTAATCCTCTAGCAAGGTTAATCACTTTGATGTCCTCGTCCACATGCTTGTGTATGGCTGCTAAATCATCACAGATGTTCTTAAACTCCTTTAGATATTCACCAATTATTCTGGAACAAAGTTTAATATTCTGCATCTGTTGTTTGAGTTGACATTCTTTATTTTTGCTGCTTGAAGATAGGCTTCCTCAATGTTGTCCCACATTTCCTTTGCCGAGGGACATCCAACAATCTGGCACATACTTTCTTCTGTCATTGTACTTGAGATCCAACTTTGCAGCAAGACATTATTTTTCTCCCAAGCATTCATCACATCTACAATTTCAGTACTGGTTGATCCTCCACCCACATTCACAACAGTGCTTGATGCTGATTTGCCCTTTTTGATAAAACTAGTCAATTTCATGGCTTGAATCAACTGCAATATTTGGGTGCACCATATCAAATAGTTTGATTGGTTCAACTTAATTGGACATGAGGCAATGAGGTGGTGAAGTGAGGCATTTGAGAGTGAGAGCATGGTTGATGGTGCTGGTGTTTGGTTTGATGAAGAGGAGTTTGTCATGTTTTTTTAGATATGGAGTGGAGTTGCGCAATAGAGAGCTAAAGCTCTGATACCATGTAGAAACTTAGTTATTTAGGAGAAGATAATGTGCTTGTATTTAATATATTTAAGTAAGTACATTAAGCGTATATTTATATGCATAAACAGATGACTGCCAAGATGTTCTACTCTTACTAGGATACAATGAGTTCTACTCTACCTCAAATACAATAAGATCTTGTGTGAAGATCTTGTATTATATCAATATCAATTAATAACTAACTAGATATGAATATACATTTCTGACTCTTATCCATATGTTCAACAAATACATTGTATTTACCATTCAAAAATTCGATCAGATCTGAGAATGAGCCTTTCACTAGAGACGTATGAAAATTCATCTAGATCTAATAATAAACTATATCAAAAATCCGGCAAGATCTAAGAATAAACTGTATCTAGTTTATATTTTCCATTCAAAAATGCGACCATATCTATGAACTCCTTCGATGTATCCAAACATTGGCCAGTAACGGCCATTCACCAGAGAAGACAAAGCTTTGCCGGAGCAAGGGAGAGGGAGAACGATCGGATTTTGGACCTTCAACGCTGATTAAAATGGAGGTTATAGATCTGGAGCCTTTGCATTATTGGCGTTGGGAGAGCGATTGGTAAATTTTTTATAAGTGTAGCTATATATAATAAATATATTTATAAGTTAGCTATAGGGTGTAAATTTCAACCCCAAGAACCCAAATTTAGAATTAGCTTATGTAAGAAAGCACAAACCAACCAATATCATATTCGACACAAAAACGTGAAAAGAAAACGTACTAGTAGATCATTTGAAATAATATTTTAGGGTGAAAAGCATTTTCCTCCCTCAACTCTGTCAAAGAAATAACCCAATGATACACTTTTAACATGGTGTTATATTGTCCGTTTTAGGTCAAGCCCGCACAGTTCTTCTCCAAAAGGCCTCACACCATTAATAGATCCCTACACCTTATATGTAGGCTCCCAGTCTTTTCAGCTACCAATGTGAGACTTTGTTTGCAGACCCAACAATCTTCCTCTCAAACTAAGTTCCATGTGGCCTATTATCATGATCCATGGATCAAGTGTTTCACCCACATTGTTAGAGTATTTGTAGCAACCAAATCCCGCAACTAGCTTATTTTTGTGTGCGCGTCTCCAAACCGAGTCTTAAACCATCACTCTGCCATCGTCATACTTGTTTCACTGTACCTGGCTTTTGATACAAGTTGTTGGGCTAAGACAAACCAATGATACACTCTTAACATGGTATAATATTATCCCCTTTGGGCCAAGCCTGCATAACTTTTTTTCAAAAGGCCTCACACCATTAAGAAATCCTTACACCTTATATAGGCTCCCAGTCTTTTCAGCTACCAATACTTTGTTCATACACCCAACACTCCCCTAACCTCTTACTTTGAAAAATTATCGCATCCCGACCTCGGGGAGCGCGACCGGTGCTCAACAGAGTTACCCCCGTCGAACGAGCCTGCACAATACCGTCTACCCAACTCACCCATGAATAAAAAGAATATATTTCATTAATTAGACAGTAAGATTTCATGTGAATAACACCAGTTTATTTCCATTAGTTACGTCATTAACAAGTCTATAAAATAGTACACTGTATAATCATAGTTAAAGTGGAACAAATAATACGATTACAACATTTTAGTTTAACCTTCCAAAAAATAAGATACAACCCACACTATGTCTATGGAGCCTCTAACCGAAATAAAAGAGTGCTACGACAGTGCCAACAACAAGGCTCCGGCTATATCTTAAGACACTATGTACAAAGGACGAGAGATTCAGGACCCCGAAATGAAGTGGGGCTCACCAAGTTAGCTAAGGAGAGGGTGTGCTGCTATCATTGATCGATATCACCTGCTATGGAACCACCTGCATCCATTAAAGATGCAGTGCCCCCAGCAAAAGGGACATTAGTACATATGGAATAGTACTAGTATGAAAAACTAAACACCCTCTCAATAGAACGAGTAATAGTAAGCGGAGAAGAAAATATGAAATAAATAAGAGACTCAAATAGAATCAAGGTGTCAAGTTAGGGAAAGGTAGATTTCAAGTAAGCTTCAGTATTTTAAGTTGGGAGATCTTTAGCACCGATACACCACTGTGTTTGTAGCACGGAGTTCAATCTTAGCCCGATCGGCTAAGCCGTCTCTCCCCGAGACATCCACTCACAATACCACCATGTGCGCGGTATGGAGTCCGATCTCAGCCCCTATCGGTTAAGCCGTCTCACCATAATGCCATGTGGGTCGACATTACATCACATCTCTCTAGCAATAATCTAATCCCATTCATGGGGAAACATCTCAACACAACATTCTCATCCCATATAAGGGGAAAGAAGCTCATCATATTAACACGGGGATTTATCCCTCAATCGCTCCTACACGGCATGTGTAGTTTTGGGGTTAGGTTATTTTGACCTACCCTTCTTCGGTGACTAAACGATACTCCTAGAGAATTTATTTTCAATAGGATTCAAAACTCATTTCAACATCTATTTCTCACCTCTTTGTTTATTTGGCACTAATGGCCCCAAATGTAATATCATTGTTGGCACGATTGCCGTATTTCATATTCTATATTTACTGTTTCACTTTCAAGCATAATCACGGATCGTCAACAACCAACATCTCTATTCAATACTTTAAATACACATTTGAGCAACTAACCAAATTAAGGGTCTTAGGCACATGTGATTTCTTACAAAATTTGACATGCTAGTTTTCATTAGAACCACATTTTCAAATCATAACATATAAACACACAATCCATGCTTAATCACCTTCTCAAATAGTGACTCACATAACAAGAACATTTGGAATACAAATTGAACGCATATATCTTTTGACACAAGGCTTATTCGGAATAATCAATTTATAATGAGCAATGTGGGACTTACGAGGATATTGTGGGGTTCAGTTATAAGAGAAGAGTATAACGAACATACCTCGCTTTGAGCTTTCCTTAATTCACTACACAGCTTCAGACATTCTAGCAACTTTGATCTATTTAGAGATATAGCAAAATTAAACACAAATTAGGGAGGAGTTCATGTTTCCAACTCATTTGAGCATCTTATCAAATAACAGGTGGGCATTATAATTTCTAGCTTCTCCTACGGAGGATTTCCTTCACCCCACAACCCAAGGTCTACCCATTTGAGTTCAACTACCTTCCCATAACTCATGAATGTGCATGCATCATAAACAACAACCCTCATCCTTAAAACCTTCCTCCCAATTACCTATTCCCAAACAAAATTCCGAAATTGAAGGTTATAGCTAGAATATTACCTCTTGGGTGAAGACCTTGTGAGCTTTCTTGTTGAATTTCAATGCTTGAACAATATTTTGAATGAACAATTAGCTTAGGGATTTCTCCTCTCACAATAGGGCACTTCCTCTGTAACACCCCGTAAATTTGGCTTAGGTATGAATGTGTTAAATAAGTAGTAATATTACATTTTAGGAATGTGAAGTTCTATTTTGAGTATGGATAGAAATAATTATTTTAGAATCAAGATGAAGAGTGAGGTATACAAGATTTGATAAAATCTACGAAGTTTACAAAATGTCTGTCTTGCAGGAGGTTTAGTGAAAATCGTGTAAGGTATTTGGAGAAACTCAAAACATGAAAGTTGTAGGCCTTTAAAATATCTTTCCAATTATATATTATGGAGACCAACGGATCTCTTTGAAAAAGGTTATGTATGTTTTACAGAACAATGCACAATATTCGCGCCCAGTGTGCGCCCCGAGCGCGGCCGCGAAAATGCGGCAATGTTCCTGCCATTTTTCGGGGTCAGGTGCGCGGTCAGGTCTACAGGTGCACGTGGGCGCACTTGGGGAGTCATTTTTAAAGCCCTATTTCGTCCCCCACAGCCCCAAAACATAAAAACTTGCTCTAGAAAGGAGAGCTCTTAAAAACCTACCTCCTTAAGGGTCCCTCCACCACCCAAGGTAAGTTCTAATGGTGATTATAAGTTAGTTTTAATTTTCCAACATCTTATTAACATGGGTAAACCCTACATATCATTATATATTCGATTGGGACATTATTGTTGAGAGAAGGACCCCTAGAACTCGAATTCAAGGGGATTGAACTTCATAGAGGTAATGTCTTCACCCTCTAATTGATTCTAGCATTGGTTTAATGATTATAGACCCTAGTTTATGAGATATGAGTTGATGAGTTTGAAGAAAAGCATGAAAAATTATAGGTTTGGTGTGTTGATTGTTGATTATTGGTTAAAGGTGTTGTTTACCTTATGGGTGATAAAGAATAATGTTGATTATAACTATTTAAAACTTTAGAATTTATCTAGGAGCAAGAGAATGGGTTATTGGGTGTAGAGACACCATTAATAAGGACTATGAAGCTCTATTCCTACCAAGTGTTCGATAAAATGCTTAAGTTACCAAAACATGAGTATCATAGCTAATATGGAATCCTTTTGAATTGTATTGATATAGATTAAAGTTGAAAGGGTTCACAAACGTTGTATTACGTTCAAGAGCAGGAAGTTAAGGTATGTGAGGCTAAATCTCTATGTTTGAGAATGTTAATGATTCTCCCTACACTATGTTTCTTTTACCACGTTACTAATTGCCTCAGAAATATAGTTAATCCTAGTTCCTTGAATAGTAGCAGAACTTCGATTCTCTAGCTTCGTAACTCGTTCATGACCTTCATTCTGAACGTTGTGAAATCAGTGCATAATCAATATAGACTTGGGTTTGATGCCCATGAGTCTCAGTCTAGATTACTCAGCATGTCATAAATAGTTGAAGTTTCAATTTTCATAATCAGTTCATGAATACATGTCTCAGTCTAGTTCTATTCAATATTCGAGTATCATGTAATTCAATATGATTCAGTATTTCAGTATCATGTATTACAGTATGATTCTAAGTTCCTGATTTCAAATCCCTGAATATTGAACCCCTGTATTTGGGCCTGAGGCCGCAATTAATGCTTTATGCATCTTTGGGCCTGAGGCCGTATTTTATGCTTTGTGCAACTTTGGGCTTGAGGCCACAGTTATGTATACGTATACTTGGACCCGATGCGCAGTTTGTGCACATATATATTGGGCCTAAGGCTGCCGTTTATTTATTAAGATAAACAGGTGGTTCATCATTCATAAGAGGGAGTATTCATATCCTTACTTCCTTTGTTCAGTTCAGTTATCAGTTAATAGTTATCATTTCAGTTATCAATTATCAATTCTCAGTTATCAGTTTAGTTTCAGTATCAACATTTATAATTCTTTCTTTCAGTTGCTTTACATACCAGTGCAATTCAAATGTACTGACGCCCCATTTGCCCGGGGCCTGCATCTCATGATGCAGGTAATGATTTACAGGTTGACGATTCAGAGCGCTAGGATTCTCGTACCAACTATTTGGTGATCCCTAGTTCTTTCGGGGCATTATCATTACCTTACAGTCTTCAGTATTTTTAGACAGTCAGTGTTTTCAGTACTTCATTAGAGGCTTCATAGACTAGAGTAATAGCTAGACAGGGTCACAAGCTTTTTATATTATGCTATGTTGGCTACAAATATGTTTCAGAATTGTATTAGTATTTTTGCACTTTCATTTATATCATCCATACTTTCAGTATATCAACATGTGTTAGTTTATCTTCCGCATTCAATATGTTATGATATCACATATTGATTCGGCCGGTCAGTTGGTTCACTCGGTCACATATAGTCAGGAACTGAGTGCCGTGTTACGTCCAGGCCCAGGTTCGGGGCGTGACATCCTCGCTCTAAAAATATTAGATATTCCCTTAAAAATGGTCTTTTATGTCTAATTATCGAGATAGGGCCGGGTTATACAAATAAGAAAAATGAAGTCCTGATGCAGATATGTAGTCTTATATGCGACCACATAACACTTTCGCGATCCGCAAAATAAACCGCATAATGGCCCTCCGAAAGTGGGCACTTCTTTCTCACTCTGGGACCAGTCTGCAGTTCGCAGACCATTCTGCGGTCGCATAATGCGCCACAGAACTTCTCTCCAATTTTTTTTTTGTTGGATCTGCGGCGGGTTGTGTGGACCGCAAAGTGATTATGCAGCCACATAATGGACTGCATAATGGTCCAAAAATCTACCCTAGTTTCTGCTTCAGTTTGCGGCAGATCTGCGGTCCACAGATCAGTTCTGCGATCGCAGAAATGCCTGCAGAAACGCCTGCACTTCCAAAATTTTTCTTCAACTCCCGAGTTTTAGGTGCAATTTTACGGGGCCTTATAATAATAAATATTTTCCCTTGTTAAATAAACTTAAATCACAATTTGAATAAGATATAACTTATGTTAAAAGTAAACACTTATAAAAAAAACATCTATAATAAAAAACTGAATAGTAAATATTGCGAGGATGTAAGTATCACAGGTAAAGTTAGATATTACTTAGGATAGTATGTGAAAGATGTATTTTTAAAAGTAAAAGGAAGAATCTATTTATTTTAAAGAACGGAAAAGGCTAAATATATTTCTATACTACAAAAGATTTAAATACATCACTCGCTATACTTTGGGTCCAAATATATCACTATCGTAATAATATTGGTTCAAATATATCCCTATTTTGTTAAGTTTGTCCAAGGTAGACATCCAATCCTACGTGACACAGACATTTGATGACGTGGATACTATGTGGCATGCTACCTCAGCGCCCCTGACTCATTTTATCTTTCCCATTTATTTGTTTTCACCACTAAAATTTCTTCTCCCCACCACTATTACCACCATAACTGCCACCATGAACAACATTGAATTTTCAGCTAGTAAATTCAGACTAAATCGCAGCATCTGAACAATATGAGACTAAATCCTGCCCATCTATAAATGCTTTGTGCACCTGGGTTTGCAAGAAAAAATAAACTTCAATTAGTCACCCCCAATATCACGCACACTTGTCGTGCATAAAGAGATTATCTAATTTCTCTAAATTGAGAACTTCACCTGAAATTCGAGAAGCATCTTTGTATTAAATTCAATGCAAGCGATGAATGGAGAAACAAACATATATAAAAGACTAAACTTTGAAATATATGGTGCTGGTAATGGTGGCAATGGTGACGGGGAGAACGAAAATTTTAGTAGTGGAAAAACAAATATGAAAGAGGGGTAAAATGTTTTTTTTGGG
>ML434774.1:1608-12584 GCA_005239525.1 Nicotiana knightiana | reverse complement strand
GGGTGGGGGGGGGGAGGGGGAGGATAAAGTGGCATGCCACATGACATCCACCTCATCAAATGTCAGTGCCACATAGGATTGGATGTCCACTTTGGACAAACATAACGGAAGATGGATATATTTGAATCAATAATATAAAAATAGGGATATATTTGGACCTAAATTATAACGCAAGGTATATTTAGACCTTTTCTCATAGTACAATGATATATTTAAACATTTTTCGTTTAAAAAAAGTTGAATGAGGAAATGAATTTTAACCGATATCTTAAGAAGTCCTCCTAGGGTGAAGTGAACCAGTAATCACTTTTAAGTATATTGTTTAAAATATATTCATAACTTGCAATGTGTTTAAAGATTAGTCAATTCATCCAAACTTCAGGACTAAATATCCTGATTTTTGTATCCTGAGTTTCTGAGCTGCTAATTGGAATTCAGGATTTAGTGTTTTAAAATTTTGAACTGCTAATTTGAAATTTAGGATTAAGTGTCCAGAATTTTTGAACTACTACTTAAAAATTCAGGACATAAGATTCGTACATAATTTTCAATCTTTAAGACACGATTTCCTAAAGTTTGAACTTTGACATTTAAACTTCATAATACGGTGTCCTGAAATTTGAACGAATTAACTAATCTTTAAATACATTATAAATTATTAATATATTTTAAACATCGTACTTAAAAATGTCTATCTGGTGTCATTTTCATGTCCAGCTAATATAGAGTTGTTGCGGTTCTCATTGTTTCCTCTTCAATTCTACCTGCTTTCTGTTCTTAGGCATCGCTCACCAAAAAAAAGTAAGAAAAAAGGAAAAGTGAGTTGCTTTTAGAGTTTGTTAATAATTATTATTCCATCTAATCCATGATAAATGATTATTTTATTTTTGACACATTTATTATGGAAATACAAACTCTTAAAGAAAAAAAAGATGTATTCACTAAATTAACCTTAATTAATTGTTACCTTGACAGATTGAAATATGTAAATAAGAGCAACTTTTAGAAAAATAAAATTAAATTCTTCTTGATTATGCAAATGAACACTTATTTTGGACCAAAATAAAAAAATAAAATAATCACTTATCGTGAACCGGTAGGAGTACATATAAAGAAACACTCGAAATCCTTTATTTTTTCTTTTTCGCTGTTTTGCTTTCTCTAGTTCTGTGCTAGACAGACACAAACAAACGTATGAAAGAAACAAAAAATCTTTCGAGGATGATGTTTTGCTTGAAAATGAAAAGGGAACATTCGGTTGACAAGTTAAAGCCTCTTCTATTCATTCACATGAACTTCATGAAATCATGGGTAAGCGAAGGACCCCAATAAAGAATTATTAAATGGGACAAGATAAATAAATAAAGGGAAAAAAAAAATCCAAAATTGCTTTTACAATTTGTGAAATAGTTTATTTTTAACCTCCGTCTAAGTTGGGATCAATCATGTCCTCGCCATTACAAAGCTGACACACATTTAATCTTGTTTACTAATTCAACTAACAGAATTATTATTTGCAATTAGCCGTTAAGTGACATGATATTGCAAATTTATTGATATTGTCAGCGTATAAAACCTTTAACTCATGATGAATACTAACCAAATTGATAAATGAGAGAACAAAGAAATTCAAGAAAGAGAATTCTTGATAAACAGAGAAGCGTATGGGTAACAAAAGCATGGCAAGCTGAGGCGGACCCATAGGTATGGGTGAGGGGTCACCGGATCCTGTAAATTTTGGATGAAATCCTATATATATATATATCTTGAAAATAGTTATTTAAAGCAGTTGACACCCTGAAATTAAAAGTCATTAGGAGATATTGATTGAGCAGAATAATATGCCCCGTCGCGTAAAAATTCTGAATCCACTTGTGATGGCAAGGATGAAGAAGGAAATGCGTGCCCGCAACAAAATTATGTGCAATATTTGCCCATTCCATATTCGTACTCTTTTTTCTTTATATTTAAATAAAGAAAAGAAAAAAGAAATAACATTAAAAGAATATAATCCCTAGAAGATTGATTTTTACTAAAAGTCTAGTGCATCATCGAACCCTCTTTTCTATAGTTCCACTCAAATGACGTCAATTATACCACTTTTTCTTGTTTTATGTTTTTATTAATTAGTTCATGGCTTAAAAGTAATCAAAATCAATGCTCCTTTACATTCTTGTTTTCTATTCTTATGAAATTAAATTAAACAAAAAAGATGCGTCTCTTAGCTAATAATGTAGTAGAATTTTGAATATTTTTTTATTTGATTTTCTACTTAGTTTCTGGTATATCCTTTAGGTCCGACTAACCAAGGTTTGCGCCAAAAAATAATATTTGGATAAAACACTTTCTATTAAAAGCGATTCTAAACTCATGGCTTGAGTGTGACACCTTTAATTAACGATAGAGTGACGCTTAACACTTCCCCTCAACCTCTTGTGGTTTGAATTTTGAATATCATTTTACTACATATATATGCAATTTGGCATCGTTCAATTATAAAAGATGGATCAAGCAGATAAACGGTAGGTTTTATATGTGTACCCATTATCTCCCGAGTGAAACTATTTATATACATATACACAGTACAGATATCAAGAGGTGCTTGCGTTTGATGTTCCTTAAAATTTTGGATTTACCTCTACTACAAAGTAGAATAAAGAATGTATGTTTGCATTGTTGGAGATCAAAAATAAATAAATAAATAAATAAATATAATTTGTCATTAGAAACTTAAAACTTTTAAATGAGATGACTATTCAATATGATACAAGAGCGTATATAGATACTGAGTTCAAGTCTATTCTGATCTATCAAGAGTTTTTACATTTTCAATTCAATAAAGAAAAGCTAAGCATATATGTAAGAGTCTACGGACCTAAAATAAGTAAACAAATGTGTTCTCTCTCAAAATATTTAATTTCTTAGATGACATAAAATATCATACATTCGAACGCCATAATAATACATATTGATGGTAAATATTAAGAATGACAAAGAATGAAACTTCTAATAGCTGAGATTGTTAATTGATGTTTTAACTTCAATATCATACAAGAGGAGGTGATTTATGTGGTGTTCAATTTTTTGTTTGAACTGATTATGGAAGGACCTGGTTATTCTAAGTGTTCCTTAACCTACTATTATTAGTAAGTGCGAAAAGTAAAGAATACAAGTATTTTATGTGAAAAATACCTGGTTCAAAAGGTGAAAAAATCACGACCTACTTCTCAGTAGGATTTTCTCAAACTCTCCACTAAATCACTGAGCCAAAAACTGCATTTGCAATACACTTTTGTAAACCTAGGATTAGCTCTAATCCCGGTTTGGCAACCGGCCTCTAGCTGTTGTGACAACTTCAAGTTAACTCTAACTTCAATACTCTGATTAACTATTACAATTGCCTCTAGATAAAAATGAAAGGTACAATATAAAAACACCTACTACAATTGAACTAGAATAAAAGGCAGACACTTGGAACTGGTTCTTCTATCTGGTTCATGTAGCTTCAGGTTCACACATTTGAATCACACAAGAATTGCTTGCAAAATGCCTTGATATTTTGCTCTCAACTCACGTTTAACTTCTGTTTTTGTGCGCATACCTGTAGAATGAGAACATCCTGCAATATAGAGTTAGTAAATGAAGAAATAACTAGAGTTCTAATGCTACTCTTCCTTGGTGGAAGAGTTCTAGTTGATCTCAACTTCTAACTTTTTCCTTATCTTGGATAGTGTTCTCTTTGAGTAAGGAGTCCTTCTCCTTATCAATTATGTAACTTTTTCGATCAGAAGATATCAATTACACTAAGTTAAGCTTATCTCTTTCACGTGCATCTCACATACTCGAATATGTCCGTGTCTATGCACACACGGGATGGACCAGGTTCATGCCTGATCTTCCTTTGTCAATGTTCAAAACAAACTTTCATTTGGGCCAACAAATTTCCCCTTTTTGATGATGTTAAGCTCTGTGATTTTCATAAGCTTAGGCCCTGTTTCAACTAAGTTCAACAACAACATAAGGTTAGAAACATTTTTCCTTTCAATCACTTATCATCAAGGACCAGGTTCATTAGGTTATAAACATCACTGTTCAAAGTGTAAAGCACAACATTTTTTCCCCTTTTGGCATCATCGAAAAGTTGCATAAACAAATAAGATAACCAGATTTTAAACTTACTCAGTGGTCACAGGGCTACTTCAAGTGCAATCATTGATTAATCATCATAGATCAAGCTAAGAATATTAACCATTAAAGAAATATAAACAAACAGTTAGAGAAAAAAATAGTGAATTTCATTGATGATTGATAAGATCCTACCAAAAAGCATAAGAAGAAATAAAAATATTGGAAACATGAGCAAAAGAAAAATAAATCCGAACTGGGTCCTTGTTGATCTACACTAAGCTAGGAGGCTTAAGGCTAGGAAGGACCAGGTGCTTGGTTTTTGGCGTGGAGTAGTTTCAGCATATCTTGAAGAATGCCATCATTCTTCTCCTTTTCTTTTGCCAGCTTAGTTATGAGAGCATCTCTCTCAGTCTCCACCTCTGCCAACGTCTTCTTCAGCCTCTCAATCTCAGCATCCTTAGCCCCACTTTCTTGCACCAAGGCTCGCACCTTGCTATTCACTGGTACCTTCTTGGATGAACCAGGTTCTTTAGGAGTGGTGTGGACTTCATAGTCATAAGCAAGCAGAGTATTTTCCCCAAAATGATCCTTTCTTGTACCAACCTCCCACTTCTTCATAGGTACCTTGAAATGTGCAAGCACAATCGTGAGAATGAAGCCATAGGAAATGGCATAAGCCTTAGCTCCATTTAGAACCCTATCAAGAAGCTGGATTATAAACTCAGGCCAATTTATCTGCCTCCCACTATCCAACCATTCCATGAAGACCAAGTCCATGAATGTGGTGATGTGCCTCTTTTCCTTCCTTGGCAGAACACACTTGTTGAAAAAATTCTAACATCACTTTGTGGGGTGGTTTCATCTCACTCTTGTACACAGCCTTGGGCTCAATTTCCTCCTCATTGTCACTGAATTTTCTGGTAATGGGAAGGGTAGTAGGAAGATTTTCTAGGCTTGGCCACTTGAGATTTTTATATTAATTGTACTCTCAGTAGGTACACCCAAAATCTCTCCTAATTCCTTCACATCAAAGGTGACTTTCACTCCTTTCACTATACGGGTAACCCTTCCATATTTTACCTCACCATTTGCCATAAACTCAACAATTTCAATCCTGGCCAACCTTCCATCCATTTGAAGGACCATGTCCTTCCAGTCTTGCAACTCGAACTTCTCAAAAAACAACACCATTCCTTGCTCATCCAAGTCCCTGAGGAGCCTTCCCTTCAAAATTGTCCTCTTGCCAAACTTGACCATTTTCTCTTTTTCAATGTCATAATCAACTTCTTCCTCTCCACTCCATTCTTCTTCCTCCACATTTTCACTTGTCTTGATTTCACAACAGACTTGGTTCTTTTGCCAAAGTGGATGGTTCAACAGCCTTTGACTCAGACTTCTTAGAGGAAGTCTTGGCTTTCTTGGTTTTAGGAGTCAGAACCTCCACTTCTTCAGTATATTCTTCATCTCTAAGGAACATGTCCATCTCATTAATATCAACAGCCTCAGTAGGCTCATATATCTTCTTCTTTCCCTTAGCAACTACTTTTCTTCTAAGGCTTTCTCCAGTTTTGCCTCATTCTTCTTTAGCTGACTTCTTGTGGCTCTTCATCTTGACCCACTTCCCCTTGTTTTCTTCTCACTCTCCTCTATTGCAGCAGATTTCTCTCCCCAAACAACCATTGCACATGTATCTTTAGTTAGACTCATAGGCGTGGGTGAAGAATCAACCACTCTTTTACCATTTCCCCTCACATCACTCCGAACACCCTTGCTCTCTATTTCTTTTCATTTTTCATTTTTACCACCAACTCCTCTAGATTATGTAATTTCAACAACTACCATAGACCCTACCAATACAAACCTATTCTCCAAATTTGTAGTAACTTCAAAAATTGTTTCAGGAGTAACTTTAGGGCCAAAAGATACATGTTCAGTCTTAGAAGAAATAATTTCTTCCCCCTCAGTAGCAGATTTGAATGATTCATCAGATTTATGAGGTTCTTCTTCCCTACTCGTTTTCAATTGATCATTTAATTTCTAAATCTGTTCTCTACCAACGACAAGCTTGCGAGCCATCATTTTTACTCTTTTCTTAGAGGTTGGGGTGGTGGAAGGGGTGATAGAGGGTATGGAAGTGGTTTCCTGTGGTGGTGATGAAGGATTCTCAGAAGTGTTTGCCATTTTTGGGCTTGGGTTAGAAGAAAGAGAGTTGGATTATGTTTGGAAGATGAGAGAAAATGGAGAGTATTTTGACGGGTTAAAAGAGATGAAGTGAAGAAGAAACTAAGTCTGATCAATTTAAAGAGAAGTAATTAATAGGGGTAAAAACAACTTTTTAGAAGTCTAATCAAACTGAATTTCAGTTTTGAAAAGACGTTGGGGTCTATCTCTAGAATCTAGGTACTTAAATTGGGTTAGGACTCTTTTAAATGGAACTGGTTCACTTGTAATGGATAAGTCCAAAAGGGATTTGGAATTAGGTAGGACTCTGATCATGATCCAAATATAGTTATTTCATATTATTCGAAGTGTAGAAAACATGTCGATTGATCGTGATAAACCAGGTTCTTCACTAAGACTTCCCTTGTGTAAGTCTAAATTTTCCAAGAATAGAGAAAATATCATCAGAGAGTACTGAGTCATTTTAGCACATGGCAAAAGAGTCTATTGAAAGTATGAGACTGAGAAAAATCTAATCTAATTATATAGAAAGTTTACAGATTTTCTAACCAAATCTTTTTTTTTTAAATTTTTTTTCAATTGTGAATTTTGAACTGGTCCTTTTGGGTGATCTTAACATCCCTAATTCTAACATGTTCCTTTCAAAGTGATCTCTACTTAGAGTTTTTGTGAAGATGTAAGCTATTTTCTTGTTAGCAACACAAAATTTCACAGTGATCAAACCTTTTTCATAGTTGTCCCTCAAAAGTGATGCCTAACATCTATGTGCTTAGTTCTCTTGTGATGAACTGGGTTCTTGGTCATGCTAATTTCACTAGTGTTATCACCAAAGATAGGGATACAACCAACAACAATTCCAAAGTCCATTAATTGTTGTTTATCCACAACAATTGAGCACAACATGAAGTAGCAACAACATACTCAGATTCAACAGTATATAAGGCCACAAAATTTTGCTTTTTGGTGGCCCAAGACACAAGACATGAGCCAAGGAAGTGTACCATACCTGATATGCTTTTTCCATCCACAAGAAAACCTGCATAATCAGCATTATCATATCCTACTAGACTGAAATTACTACCTTTTGGATACCATATACAAAGATCAGTGGTGCCTTTTAGATATCTCAAAATCCTCTTGACAACAGTCAAGTGAGACTCCTTTGGATTCGCCTGAAATCTTGCACAAAGGCCTACACTAAAAACAATGTCAGGTCTACTAGCAGTGAGATACAACAATGGGCAAATCATTCCCCTATACAACTTCTGATCAACAAATGAACCAGGTTCATCTATATCCAACTTTGTAGCTGTTGCAATAAGAGTGTCAATTTCTTTGGAGTCTTCCATTTTGAACCTTTTAAGCAACTCTTTTACATACTTCTGCTGATGGATCATAATTCCATTTGAATTTTATTTAATTTGTAAGCCTAAAAGAAATTAAGCTCTCCCATCATGCTCATTTCAAATTCACTCCCCATTAGTTTAGCAATTTCTTTACGTAACTTATCAGTGGTTGTTCCAAAGATTATATCATCAACATATCTAAACTACCAAGAGATCTTTACCTTTTTCACTCAAGAATAAAGTATTGTCAATTTTACCTCTCTTGTAGTCATGTTCGAGAAAATATATTGATAATTTTCATACCATGCTCTTGGAGCCTGCTTGAGACCATAAAGTGCCTTGTCAAGCTTGTACACATGATCAGGATACTCCTTGCTTTCAAACCCCCGAGGTTGCTTGAAAAACACTTCTTATTTTAGATAGCTATTGAGGAAGGCACTCTTGACATTCATCTGATGAATAGTGAATTCCATTTAATCATCAAAGGCTATGATGAGTCTTATTGCTTCCATCCTTGCAACTGGAGCAAAGGTTTCATCATAGTCTATGTCCTCTTCTAGGCTATATCCTTGAACCACCAATCTTGCCTTGTTCCTTGTAACTGTTCCATCTTCATCAAGTTTGTTTCTGAAAACCTATTTTGTGCCAATTACTGATTTGTCCTTGGGTCTTGGTACCAGATGCCAAACTTGACTCCTTTCAAACTGGTTGAGTTCATCTTGCATTGCATTTACCCAGTCTGCATCCTACAAAGCCTCAGCAACATTTTTAGGTTCAATAAGAGATAATAAAGCATCAAAATCACAAAGATTCTTTAATGAAGATATGGTTTTGATTCCATAGGTTGGATCAGTAACTACGTTCTCAATGGGATGATAACTTTGAAACTTGTAAGATTTCACAACCAACTGATTTCCTCTTGATGTTCCTTCAATGTTTTGTTGCTGTGGAACAGGTTCATGGACAAGTTCCCTTGAGGTTTGAGAGTCATTTCCTCTTTGTTCTATTCCCCCGTCATGTTGCCCTGGGTGGAAGAACCTGTTCCATCACATGTTCCTTCCTCTAGTGCAATTTCAGTCTAGGCTCTGGTTTCATTTGAGTTTCTTACCAGCCCAATTGCTTCATCATCATGTTCCTGCCTCTCAGTAAGAATGTTAGTTTCCATCAAAAATCACATGAACACTTTCTTCTACACACATAGCTTTTTTGTTATAGGCCTTATAAGCTTTTCTATGTGAAGAATATCCCAAGAATACTCCCTCATCATTTCTAGGATCAAACTTACCTAGGGAGTCTTTACCATTATTTTGCACAAAACACTTGCATCCAAATGCCCTAAGATGGGATATTCTTGATTTTCTCCCTTTAAGTAACTCATAGGGAGTCTTCTCTACAAGAAGTCTAGTCATGCACCTATTTTAGATGTAGCATGCAGTATTTACAGCATGCAGTATTTACAACTTCTGCCCAGAAGCTATGGGACAGTTTACTAGAAAGAAGCATAGTCCTAGCCATATCTTCAAGTATCCTATTCTTTCTTTCAACTACTCCATTTTGTTGTGGAATCCTATGAGTAGAAAAATTATGATCTATGCCATGCTCATCACAAAATTCAGCAAGTTTAGCATTTTCAAATTCAGTGCTATGATCAGACCTAATTGATGCAAGTTGGTTACCTAGTTTTTTTTTGAGTTTTTCTAACAAAAGAAGTAAACATGTCAAATGCGTCATCTTTAGATATTAGAAATAATGTCCAAGTAAACCTAGAGTAATCATCAACAAGCACTATCACATATCGTTACCACCTATGCTTAATGTTCTCATTGGACCACAGAGATCCATATGGACCAGTTCTATCGTCCTGATGGTGCTTACCACTTTCTTGAATTTAAAAGAGGATCTACCTGGTTCCCCTTTGCACAAGCCTCACAAAAGTTTTCTTCCTTTAATTTGATGTTAGGCAACCCTATCACCAGGTCCTTGGAGACTAAGTTATTGAGTTGACTCATACTGGCATGTCCAAGTCTCTTGTGCCAAAGGAGGGGATCATTATCCAACACACTTAAGCAAGTGAGTTTATTTTCTGAAAGTGTGGACAGATCTACAATATATATATTATTCACTCTTTTTACCTGCAAAACAATCTTGTCAGTGGTAAGATTAATTACAAAACATTTGGTAGAGGTGAATGCTACCAAGTTACCTCTATCACACAGTTGTTATATGATCACGCTCAACTATGTCTTATAGAAAGACTAAACGGGCGCTGCAAATATAATCTGGGGTATTACACCCGAAGTCGATCCCACAGATAATTGTACGTATCAATTGAGTCTATAAAATACTAAACTAGTGTTTAATCAAGTTTCTCAAGACTTTTGAATATCAATTTGGTGAGTTTTACTAAATCTACTAACAATAATAATAAACTAACAATTAACTAACAATTTAATGTAAACAATGATAATAAAGGTCTAAGGTTATGGTTTCCCCCGTTGGTGAATTCTTTCTCGGATACTTCTTATAGCTTGATTAATCGTCTCTATCAATCATGAACACTCTATCTACCATAAATCTCTCTCAAGTAATTATGATAATTTACTAGACGCACTCTCTCAAGTTACGCTAGCTAGATTGCATTACAGTTCACTTTAGATTGCACCCGAGGTATCGTTATCTCTAATCCAACCTCTAAACCCTCGGTTATGACTTTCGTCTATACTCTGGGAGTGGTGTTGTTCAAACAATTACCTAAATATGCACTCTCTCTCAAGTAGATACATACTAAATAGGCACAGCTAATTGATGGCCATTCAATTAACTACAATAAGAACGTAGTTGAACAAATAGAGAATAATCAATCAAAATATATTAATATCAAAAGAAATTCATCCCCAACGGGTTCTACCAAAACCCTAGATTAAAAACTTAGCTACTCATGTCTAGAAGAAACAAAACTACAAGAAATTGCATAATTGAAATATAAAGTAAGAAATACTAGATGTAGAACTCAATGTTTTTGCACTTTAATGGAATTTTCTCCTTCTCTACTTTTGATCCACGAAAATCCCCTTTTAATTTAGTTTTAGGAGTCTATTTATAGGTTTAGGGTGAACCCTAACCGTGTAGGAGACTTCTATTTCAACCGGAAACACTTAACTCGTCAAAACTCGGACTTGGGCGAAACTGGGGACCCTGGTGTTGTGAGGCTAACGCCTGGCAAGGGCTGGCGTTTCAGCCCTAACGCCTGGCTAACGCCAGGTAGGGCTGGCTGTTTGGCTCTGTCGCCCGGCTATCGCCCGGGTGTCTCCTTTCGCGTAT
>ML434771.1:803-15168 GCA_005239525.1 Nicotiana knightiana | reverse complement strand
GTTAGTTTATTAGATTGCTTCTTGATCTTAGTTAATTATATTAGTAACTAAACTCTCCATGAAGTTAGGAGCCTAATTAACTAATAAAATAATCTAGGTGAATGATCAATCTTCATATTATACAAAGGTTAGGGTGAGTAATCAAATAGGGATGGACAGTAGCATTTGTAGAGGGGATAAACGATAGTAAAGGTATTCTGGAGGACTTGAGCATGAACGAATAAAGCTAATTATTAACTTTAAACAAGTAGAACATTTAGTAAATCAATGGTGATTAACAGGAAAATCTAAATGACTAAACATGGTTGCAAAAACAGTTCGGAATGTGCATAACATGTTAAATACTAAATCAATCAAATCGAAGGTAATGCAAATCAAAATGGAGCAGTCATACACAATGAAGAAACCTAAGTTAGGAAACATGGTTAAGCAGGGAAAACTAATTACTTAATTGGCGAGAATAAAATCAAGACATGAATGTGATGAAATATATTTAGAGCTTAAACTAAAGGATGAGGAAGAAATATACACAGGTGGAAGAAAATGATGAAAGAAAACAACAGATCTAAACAGTGATACAACAAAAGGATTAAACTATGACATATCCATGCTAATGGCACAAGAAACAATTAGAAGGGGAGGAGGGGATACCAGTAAAAGTGGTTTTTTCGGTCGGGAAAGAGAAAGGAGGTCGTTGGACCTTACCGGATCCAATAAGGTTTGAAAATGAATCAAACCTTCATGAGTCGATTGCTCTAATTAAGAGCAATCGACCCATGAAGGTTTGAACCATTGATTGTTCTTCAATCGGCCGGGGAGTAGTCTTTGGGGTTTCAGATTTCTTAGATCCGAAATTAGTGCAAATAGACTGGTTTTTTAGGGAAACCAGCCATAGGAGGTGGTAGAGGGGACGATGGTGATTGTCTAGTGAAAAGTTGGGGTTGATCAGAGCTGTTATGGTGGCCGGACGACGGTGGGGTTTCAGGGGCGGCTAGGGTTTTAGAGAGAGGAGAGAGAGAGAGAGACAGACAGAGGGGGTTAGGGTTTGGTGAAATGGAGGGGGTGGGGTTTGGGTTAGGACACTTATATAGTTTAGAGGGGGTGAGTTCCTGGCCGTTCGATCCATTTCGATCAATGGCCAGGATTTGATCGGCTAGACCAAACGGTGTCGTTTGGTCAGGCTAGGGCAGGCCGGGTAAGGGATTGGATTTGGGCCTGGATTGTATGGGTGCATAGAAAAATAGGGGTTGGGCCTGGGTCTTTCTTGGCCCAGGTCCGATTTCGTTTTTTCTTAATTAATTAACTTAATTAATCTAATTAAATTCAACTCTAATTTAATCCAAAAAAAAAATGTAGCAATTAATTTTAAACCTTATTTTTCATATATTTACATATTAATTAAGAATAAAACAATCAATTATATATTCTTAGTTAAATCTATGATTTATCGAATAAAAAATGGTTAATTTTTATAGTAATTAGTTATTAAAAACTACATTACGTCAAATACTCGTTATTTGTCTATAATTTAATTAATTATAACTAATAACTTCATAATGTAGAATTTTCAATAATTTTGAAAGATGAATTTTGGATATGCAAGCAATGCAAATAATTCACAATTAATTACTGAAAAGTCAATCAATATTTATAAAATCAATTGATTTATTGAGATTTTTATAGGACGATACGGCGAGTAAAAATCACATGCTCACATTTATTATTCGGTTATCAGAAGCCCGAGTACTTCTTTAAAATAGCTTTGACTAAGAATCTAATTCTTTGGTTAAACAAATTGGTTATGTTGCAGGGAATCCGATAATCTTTGTTTTTTTTCGAATAACCGTTATCGAATCATGTCGAATACCAACGACAACAACCAACAAACAATTGGAACCCTAGTTCCATCGCTTCAGGGATCCCCACGAGGTTCAAGGGACAACTCCCCAAAAAGATCTACAACTCACAACAATGATCAAATTGGAAACTAGCAAACAGGAGAACAAGAGCTTGTGAAGCAGATGGTTGGTGAATATGTGAGTGAAGCTCTTCAAGCTTTCATGAGGGGGCTACCAACTGTGTCACCTACGCCTCCTCCAAACAATGTCGCGACTATAGAAAATCCACAATCTGGACTAGCAAATTTAGGAAGTAGAGGCACTCTAAATGAATCACTTGAAGCAAGACCAGGTATGTCTAATAATTCAGATTTACAATCTTTAATACTAACCTTGCAGAAACAGGTGAAGGAACAAAACGATCACATCGAGCAAATTCCTGGAGTACCACTTGTCATCAAGGGTATTGATATTGATAAATACTCTCAACAACCTTGGAAGCCAAGTGCAACATCTTTGCCGATTCCCAAGAAATTCAAAATGCTTGACATACCAAAGTACGATGGGACAACTGATCCACATGATCATGTTACTGCTTTCACCACAGGAGTAAAAGACAACAACCTGACTAAGCAAGAAATTGAATCCGTGTTGGTCAAAACGTTTGGAGAGACACTCACCAAATGAGCATTAACATGGTATTCTCTCTTGCCCGGAAGATAGAGTTCCCAACTACGACATGGAATGATGTTTATAACAGGTACAACACCAAATTATGAATTGAAGAAGATACTATTGCCCAATCAAAAGCAGAAGACAAGATGAGTTCTAGATACTCCGAATCAGAAAGGAGAACTGGCAAAAACATGTACAATCCGTACATGGGACCTTTGGGACGAAAGGCTCATTCCAAATTTGAAAACCCACAGTCTGATCACAGACCGTCAAATAGAGATTCGAGCTCATCATCATCAAGATCCAGAAAGGATCGAGATGTGCGAAATAGAGGTAATACAAGAATTGGAGATTACAATTTCAATGTACGTACTTACGAATTAATTACAGTATTAAGAAATATGGGTGATAAAGTTCGATGGCCCAAAGAAATGAGATCAAATTCAAACATAAGGAACCCATACTTCTGGTGTGAATTTCACAATGATCATGGGCACAAAACATCAGACTGCAGGTTATTGCAAGGTGAGGTAGAACACTTATTAAAACAAGGTTATCTAACAGAACTGTTTAGTGAAAAAGGTAAACATGCATATATGAAGAATAGGCAGGAGCCCCCAAAACCATCATCTCCGAAGATAACTGTAAATGTGATAAATGGAGGAGAGGAGGTAAATGGCGTAACTTATACTTCAGCAAGAAGGATGACCAAGTTCACAGTGACCCACGGGAAACGGACTCGTGAGACATTAGAGGCTGACAACATCTCATTCAGCGACTCAGATGTTGATGGATTACTGCTTCCACATAACGGCGCACTGGTAATATCTCTACTTATACATGATACTAACGTGAAAAGAGTATTGATTGATCCAGGTAGCTCGGTCAATATCATTTTGCTGAGGGTTGTGGAAGAGATGTTAATGGGGGACCATGTAATTCCAAAAGCACGTTCCTTGTCCAGATGTGTCATAACAAAAGGAGAAATTGAGCTTAATACCTATGTAGAAGGCGTCGTTAAGGAAACAAAATTTCAAGTTATAGATACAGATATGGCTTATAATGTGATCATGGGGAACCATGGATCCATGACATGGATGCAGTACCATCTACTCTACATCAAGTAATCAAATTCCCTTCCAAATGGGGAATCCAGCAGATTCGAGGGGATCAGCAGACTTCAAGAAACATCAACTCAGTGATGCATTTCAATAAAAAAGAAATAGCGGAAGAATCAAAAGATGAGGGAGCAACTCGAACAGACACGGTGAATCAAATCACCACGGATGTGGCATCAAGACATACAGACATGGATTCCAGACCTGATGTTATTCAAGAACCAGAAGAGAATGAAAATATCAAGACAACGACCGAGGAGCTCAAAGTTGTTCCACTGTTCGAGCTTAAACCTGAGCAAAAAATTTACATAGGAGCAAGGCTAAGCCCGACCAGAAGAGGTAAGTTAATTGAATATTTAAAATTTAACACATATTGTTTTGATTGGTCCTATTCAGATATGACAGGTATGCCTCCAGAAGTGATGACTCATAAACTAATGACGACCCATCCTTCGTACCTATCAAGCAAGAGAAAAGAAAGCAGGGATCGTTCAAGAATCAAGTAATCGATGAAGAGATACAAAAACTCTTAAAAATCGGTTTAATACGTGAGGTAAAATATCCTAATTTGTTAGCTAATACCGTGGTGGTACCTAAAAAGAATGATAAATGGAGAGTATGCGTAGATTATACGGATTTGAATAAAGCATGCCCAAAAGACTCATTTCCATTACCGCACATAGATCAAATGATTGATGCCACTGCAGATCATGAATTATTAAGTTTTCTAGATGCATATTCTGGTTACAATCAGATAAAAATAGACCCCTCAGACGAGGAAAAGACCTCCTTTATTATGAACAGGGGGACTTACTGTTACAAAGTCATGCCTTTTGGCTTGAAAAATGTTGGAGCCACGTATTAAAGGCTAGTGACCAAGATGTTTTAGGAACATCTGGGGAAAATAATGGAGGTGTACATTGATGACATGTTGGTAAAGTCAACGCAGGCAGAAGATCATTTCCAACATCTCTCAACTACTTTCAAGATCCTCCGCAGGTATAACATGAAATTAAATCCACAAAAATGCGCCTTTGGCATCAAATCAGGTAAATTTTTTGGTTTTCTCATATCAAATAGAGGCATTGAAGTAAATCCTTCTCAAATTAAAGCTATTGAAGAAATACCTAATATACTCACGAGCAAAAAAGAAGTTCAAAGATTAACAGGTAGGATTGCAGCTTTAGGAAGATTCATCTCTAGATCTTCAAAGAAGAGTTTTAAATTCTTCTCAGTACTAAAGAAGCAGAATCAGTTCGAACGGACTGAAGAATGTCAACAAGCTCTTAAAGACTTGAAGGCTTATGTATCAAATCCCCCACTGTTGTCTAAACCAAAGGAAGGGGAAAGGTTATACATTTATCTTGATGTTGCAGAATAGCCGTAAGTACAGCCCTGGTAAGGGAGGACAAAGGTAAGCAATCTCCTATCTACTATGTAAGTAAGTCCTGACTAGATGCTGAAACTAGATATCCTCATCTAGAAAAGTTAGTCTTGGCTCTAATCATGGCAGCTAGAAAGTTAAGACCGTACTTTCAGTGTCACCCAATTACTGTTGTAACTTCGTATCCTTTGAGAAATATTTTGCATAAGCAAGAATTGTCAGGTAGACTGGCTAAATGGGCAATGGAACTAAGCGAATATGACATAGTCTATCAACCTAAGACTGCAATAAAGTCTCAGGTTTTAGCCGATTTTGTCGCAGATTTTAACACTAGCATAATTCCTGAAGTAGAAAAAGAATTACAAATCTTTACCGGAGCTAATCCAGGAATATGGACTCTATTCGCCGACGGCTCTTCTAATATTAAATGAGCCGCGTTGGGAATTGTTTTGATACCACCTTCGGGTGAAAAGATAAGGCAAGCTATTAAATGTTATCCCATCACTAACAATGAAGCAGAGTTCAAAGCTGCCATTGCAAGACTCGAATTAGCACGAGAACTCTCAATTGAGCAGATCGTGATCAAAAGTGACTCTCAACTAGTGGTGAACCAGATGCAGGGGACTTATACTGCTAGAGAGACTCGAATGCAACAGTATCTGAAAGAGGCACGAGACCTGGTGAGGCAATTCCAGTCATCGAAGATTATGCAAGTACTTAGAGAGGAAAACACAGAAGCGGATGCGTTAGCTAATCGTGCAGCAGTTACCGATGCAACGAATAAAGACAATGCTATTTTGGTACACTTATTTCATTCAGCAATTGACCAGGACAAGAATGAGGTAACATTTAATAATCTAACCAGGGATTGGAGAAACGAAATTATAATTTTTTTTCAGAATGGTATCGTGCCTGAAGATAAGAAAGAAGCTCAAGCACTTCGCCGAAAAGCTGAACGGTACTGCCTAGTTCGTGACACTCTGTATCGCAAAATGTTTGGAGGTCCCCTAGCAAGGTGAGTTGGACCAAACCAAACTGAGTACGTGATGAAAGAAGTACACGAAGGACATTGTGGAAACCATGCAGGTGCAAGGTCTTTAGTCAAAACTCTAATCAGAGTAGGGTACTATTGGCCTAATATGGAAGAAGACGCTGAAGATTTCATAGCTAAATGCGATAAATGTCAACGATATGCTAACAATATGCATAGGACCGCAGAATTACTACACCCGATTGTATCACCTTGGCTATTTATGAAATGTGGAATGGATATAGTAGGTACTCTACCCCCAGCTAGAGGAAAGGTATGATTTTTACTTGTAATAACAGATTATTTCTCAAAATAGGTGGAGGCAGATGATTTTAAACAAGTGCGAGAAAAAGAAGTGAAAAGCTTCATATGGCGAAACATCATATGCTGTTTTGGTGTACCAAAGGAAATTGTATGTGACAATGGCCCACAATTCATAGGTTCACAAATAACAGAATTCTTCCAAAGCTGGAAAATCAAACGAATCACTTCTTCATCATATCATCCCGTGGCTAACGGTCAAGCTGAGTCAACAAATAAAATCATTGTTAACAATATGAAGAAACGATTGGAAAAAGCTAAGGGAAATTGGCCTAATGAACTACCGACAGTATTATGGGATTATAGAACTACTGCAAAGAAAACCACGGGAGAAACCCCATTCGTGCTTGTTTACGGCTCAGAAGCTCTAATACTAGTGGAAATTGGTGAACCGAGCATGAGATTCACAACAACAACAGAAGAAACAAACAATAACGAGTTGAGAACAAATCTGGATTTACTCGAGCAAAGGAGAGAAGCTGCTTTAATATGCGTGGCAGCTCAAAAGCAAATCATAGAGCGATATTACAACAGAAAAGCTCACCTCAGATATTTCAAAATTGGGGACTTTGTCCTTAAGAAAATTTTTCAATCAACAAAGGAGGCTGGAGCAGGAAAATTAAATCTAAATTGGGAAGGACCCTACAAAGTGCGTGGTATTACTGGAAAATGTGCTTATGAGCTGGAAATCATGGATGACCGAATTTTACCAACAAGTTGGAATGTTGTTCACTTGAAAAAATATTACTTCTAAGGAAAAAGAATACCCACGGTCAGGTATCATTACGTTCAATTTTATTTAGTACAGTTAAAATTATACTAACTATTTTAGATGATAGGCAAAAAGCTAACCCATAACTAGATGATGATACTAGACCATAATAGACATGAGGAAAAAACTGAATTCCCGGTCTATGGTTACAACTTTCTGATGGGCATTTCAAAAGGTTAAGCAGTCATCATATAAACTATATACCTCGAGTCCCGTATGGTTTTCCTTTTAAGGAAAAGGACCACAAGAATGGAATAGTCAAGTGCTCGAGATTTCATTCTTCAAAGCTCAAACACTTGGGGGACTACAGTATGGAAGAGGCAAAGAAGACTATCAAAAGAGTCAAAGTTCAAGCCTGAAGATCCATTTTTCCCAACAAGTCAAAAGTTATGAGCAGAATCAAAGAGCCAAAGACATAACACAAAGCCTGATTCAGAAACCTACAAAGAACATACTCGTGAATGTAAACGAATGTTTAGGTTAAAGGAAGATTTAGTTACGGGTAGAAATTCATACCCCCGTGTTTATTCAAAACCTGTTGTAAAATAAAACAGTTATGAAAGAGTCATAGGCGATGCTCAAACACATGTAAAATGTTACGAAAGTTTGAATAATATAAAGACTTTCTGCAAGACATTATTCGGAAAAATATGTGAATTCCTATCTCTCTTTTGTATGTTTACACCATTATGAAGTTGAGACGTCTTCTTCATTAAGTGTCGTTCATAAAAGGGCCCTCTTTTATAAATCGTGCTTATTTAAAAAAGACACGAAATAGTGAAGTATTTTTTAATGCAAAATTAAATACCAAGGGGTAAAACAAAAACTTGAACGTAAAGCATGCAAACACTTAAGAGTAAAACGAAAACTCGAAAAAACACAAGTCATGCTAAGAAATGTAAATATTAATATTATATAATGGTAAACACTAAGTATTAACTTAGTTTAAACCAAATTTGTTCATACAAGTTGCCCCTAAGTTGTCATTGGGGACTTACTAAACCAAACTTCAGCCCCAAATGGGACCGGGGGTAACCACCAATTGTTCCAAAAGAAAACAAAAGAGGGGTTGATAAACACTTTCACTGGACACTGGGGGGATTATCTTCATCAGCAGGAGGAGCGACTTGAGATGGCGAGGCTTAGGCAGCAGCTTCATCAGGAACGATCTTATCAACTATTGGAACTTCAACTTCAGGTGATGAAATTTTTTGACTTTGCCGAGACTTTTCAATCGTCTCCTTGGTTTTGGCAATTTCAGCTTCTAAGTCAAAATTTTCTTGGCCCATTTCCGTCAATATGTCAAGTCGGGCATTCAAATAAGCCCAACTCACATCAACAACTGCCTTCTCCTCAAGAACCTCGTAATCTTTCTCCCATTGTTAAGTATCAGCTATCAACTCATCTCTTTCAACCGCGCCAGCATCATAAGAAACCTGCAAAGGGGAAAGAGATCTTTCCAGAAATTGAATCTTGTTTGAAGATTCACGGAGGTCCACTTGGGTCTGAGTAAGTGATTGCACAAGTTCACCAGCATAAGCCTCCTTCTGGTCCAACAAAGACTTAAAGCTTCTTATCTCTTCAGTAGCATGGGAAAGCTGATCCGCAAAAGAAGACTCCAGGATGTTCTTATCCTTGTCTGCTTAACTTGATGAAGCCTTCTCGATGGCCAATTCCGCTGCAATTACTCTGATTTGCTGCTTTAAGGTACACTTCTCCTCCTCTACTGCCTCCATATCAAGCTGAAGATTCTCGAATTACTCCTTCCATTTATCAGCCTCGGTATGTTAGTCATTCGCTAATTGATCCATATGAACGATCCTATTCATCAATTCTGTACCAATAAGATTGATCTGCACAAAAAGAGATGTTAGATACGGTAAAGGATATTTAAAAAAAGGGAACGATATAAAGGATACCTTTAAGGAAGAGTGTACAATATCGTTCATCCAAGTTAAGGAGCTATGACTTTCAAACTTATACTTCTCAACCGGGCCTATCAGAGGCTTTAACCACACATCCACCTGGCCTGATTTCTTTAAGAGGCTACCTCCCACAGGAACCTCTATCATAATTTGCTTCATCTACCCACTACTTGAAGATCCTACTTCGACAATAGAAGGCACGAAATTAGGGACAGATGAAGGAGCCACAAATGGAATAGGCGGGGGAGCAGAAACAACAACAGGTGCAGCAGACGAAAGTTCCACTGGTGCAGATGGAGGAAAAATAGCAAGAGGTGCCTCCTTTGAAACTGTGCCAAAGCCTTGGTGGAATAATTGTTCAATTGATTCATTGGCAGAGGAAGGAGTTGCATCTTCAGGAGTGGATTGCTCTGACTCAGGCACAAAATGTGGATCAGTAACTGGAGCATATTCGTCGTCAGACACGACCTTTCTTCTCTGTGACCTCCGAATCAGTGAACCTTCCTCCTGCTCTTCCTCATCTTCCAAGGTCCGAAGCCCACTTGCTTTCCTTTTTGATAAAGAGGAGTTCACAATAATTTCTTGGGCATCAACCAAAGAAAGTTTTGAAGCAGATACAGCAGCAGCAGAGACCCCACGAGCGGGAAACCCTAACAAATAAAAGGGATTAGAGAAGCTTAAATGGAGAAATAAAGGAAATATAAAAAAAACCTACCATGGGTTTTCACTTTCAAACCAAACCTCACCGAGAGGTACTTCCAAGAACGTTCTTCCATTGGAGAGATCAATAGCAATTTTTCTACCAAACCACGGAAACCGGAGACCTCCTCAACGGTTCCCATGGTTGCTGCAAACAGAAGAAAATAGTCATGGTACTGAAGATTTATCAAAAAAAATAATAAAGAAGAAAGTGAGCAAAAAATTACTCACGTGCAAAGTTCCATTTCTCAGGGAAGGGGAGATTTTCTTCACCTACCAAACCTTTAGTAGGGACAACAACATACCAGACATATCTCCCTCTATCTTTATCATCACCAGGTATAACCAAAACTCTTTTACTCCAAGCCGCAAGAGTAAAAACTCCTTGGAGGAACAACATAGGAGAATAGAGATGAATGAGATGATGAAAAGTAAAAGGAACTGAAGCTAGGGTGGCCAAATATCTAAGCCATGCTACTGCCCTCCAGATAAGAGGACCGATTTGTCCCAAGCACACATTAAAAAATCAACAGAATTCTATGATGACAGGGTCGATGGGTGGCTTGAATCCTAAAGTAAAGGGGTAAGTATACACAAAAGAATACCCAGTTCTGTAAGAGGTTATTCTTTGATTCTCATTGGGAACTAAGACTAGAAAGTCAGATTTCCAATAATGCTAGAAGCTACTATATATAGATAGTGCCCGATTTCTATATCCTGCCTGCGAATCGAAGCTCTTATCTCTCTAGCTCATGAATAAATCACCCGCCAGAAAGGAATATCCAGAATAGAATGAAGGAATGATTCAATCTTCCATCATTTCAGAGCCGACGCCTCCCTTTCTGCCTTTCTTGCACGAGTGAAACTAAACACTCAGTGATTTGAGTAGGGTAAAGATCAGCACGATCATGAGATGTCATAGAAGAAAGCTATTTTCTTATGGCCTCACTATCCTTTACAAAATAAAACTCAGCAGGAACAATCTCATGAACTTTTGGCTCACGAAGTGGTTCGCTAGGTTCTATACTCTTAGAAGAAGAAGCTCTAGCCCTAGAAGAAGATAAAGAAACATTATCCCTAGAAGATGGCGGGGGAATAATGTTTCAAGGAGAAGAAGAACCCCTAGAATGTGTAGAACTCAAGCTACTTAGTCTACCACCCCTCCTACTCCGGATTGGAGCAGAAGAAGGAGATTGTAACGACCCGATCGATCGTTTTGTGCTCTAGCGTGTCATTCAGCGGTTTGAAGTCGTGAGCAGCTTCATTTCAGGTATTATGACTCGTGGGCGTGGTCAGAATTGAATTCCAAGAAGTTTAGAATTGATTTGGAAAGAAAATTCTCATTTCAGAAGCCTTAAGTTGAAGAAATCAACTAAGATTGGAATTTTGAGTAAAGGATCTCCAAATCAGGATTTGAAGGTTCCATCAGGTTCATATGATGATTTCAGACTGGGTTGTAGGTCCGGATCATGTTTTGGATAACCCGGGAGCGTTTCGACGAATATTATGAAAGTTAACATTTTAGAAGGATTTCATGAATTTAGGGATGAAGTGCATATTAGTGAGGTTGATGTCCGTTTGGGATTCCGAGTCTAGGAATAGCTCCGTATGGTGATTCTGGAATTGGGAGCACGACCGGAAGTGAATTTGGATGTCCGTAGGTCATTTTGGAGTCATTGGGCTAAAGATAGAAATTTGAAGGTTTTTGGAAAATCTGAACGGAAGTCGAAGTTTTGATATCGAGGTCAGAATGCGATTCCAGAAGTTGGAGCAGGTCCGTAATGTTGAATATGACTTGTGCGCAAAATTTGAGGTCAATCGGACGTGATTTGATAGGTTTCGACATCGGATGTAGAAGTTTGAAATTCTAAGTTCTTAAAGAATTGGATTTGAGTGCGATTCGTGATTTTGGCGTTGTTTGATGTGATTTGAGAGCTGGATCAAGTCCGTGTCATGTTTTGGGACAGGTTGGTGTGATTGGACGGGGTCCCGGGGGCCTCGGGTGGATTTCGGGTGGTTAACGGATCAAAGTTGAAGTTGCAAAAGGGCTGAAGTTGCTGTCATCTGGTGTAACAGCACCTGCGAGGATTTGGCCGTAGGTGCGGCTTGGGCACCGCAGGTGCGAGAGTGGGCAGGTTTGGCTGGCAACCGCAGGTGCGATGGATTTTCCGCACCTGCGAAGCCGCAGGTGCGGACAGTGGGGCGCATGTGCGATTTGGGCTGAAGTCGAGGAAAACCGCAGATGCGGGAGATTTGGTCGCACCTGCGGGATCGCATGTGCGGAGGAAGGACCGCAGGTGCGAAAAGATGTCTGGGCAGAATGTTTTAAAAATCGGGTTTGTGCCATTTCTCTCTCATTTTTCATTTGGTTAAGACGATTTTGGAGAGCTTTTCAAGGGGGATTTCATCAGGGATCGGAGGTAAGTTGTTTCTACTTGTTTCTAAGGCTAAATACAAGATTATACGCATAATTTGATATGGGAAATTGTGGGAAAATAGGGGTTTTGAAGAAAAACCTAAAAAAGTGAAAATTTGAATTTTTAGCCACGAATTAAGCATGAATGTTTGAGTAAATTATATATTTGAGTTAGTAAAGCTATGGGTAGAATATGTCTTTGAGAATTTTGGATTTCCGGGCACGTGGGCCGAGGGCATTTTGGTCATTTCTTCGAGCGGGGTCGGGAAAATATATAATCTGAATTTGTTGTGAGTATTAAGATGAATGTTCATTACTTTGCCGTTATGTGGTAGTTTCGGAGCGTTGTGCGTCCGTTGGAGTCATCGGAAGGGATTGGAAATCGGTATTGGAATTTCGGAGCGAGGTAAGTCTCCTTTCTAACTTTGTGAGGGGGAATCGTCCCCCTAGGTGAATTAATTCAGTATATGCTATTATCTTCGGGGGCTACGTACGCACGAGGTGACGGGAGTCCGTGCGTAGCTACTATAATGCCATGTCCGGGTAGTCTAGGACCCACCAACATGCTTTATGTGTATACCTGTAACCCTGCATGTAATATTAAAATGCTAATATGACCGAAAATGTAATTTAATGTCTAAAGGAAAGCTAGGGCTCATAATGTTAACCTTCTAAAAAGAGAATTGTTTCTGCTGTGCATATATGTGTACCTGGACTAGGTTGTATCATGGAGTATCACTACACTTGACAAATGAGTTTCAAAAACAAAGATTTTTAAAACCATATTTCATGTTTCTTTTAATAAAGATTTTACCACTTTCCTGAGAAAAGCGGTTTTCTTGACAAAATATGAATTTATTATGTGGACATGTGTGACTTTGGGTGCCTGAGTCACTTGAGTGATTCGCGAGAAGGAAGACCCTGTATTTGTGTGTGTATTCATATGAGCACCTGATTCGCATGTATGATTCGCGAGCAGGCTAGCCGTATTATGTTAACCGCGTCGCATGATCGACTCGCGAGCGGGGCATATAGATGCATCTATGGTTCGAGCCGGTCGACCCCTCGGCAGTGTGCAATTTATTATTGTTCGTCCGCTCCGTTTGACCCTCAGCATTGCCTGCGCATGATATTTGCTGCGTAGTTGCTATGATATTTGCCTGATTACTGGCCTAAAATGTTAAATTATCGATTGAAATGACAGATTTAAAAAGACTTTTGGAAGAAGTTGTTCCTTCCGTTGATTTGTTATTATTTGATTAAATCACCATGTTGATTAATTGTTAATATGACGAAGATATAAAGTGTTAAATGTGAACAGAATTGAAGGATGTTTAAATCCTGTTTTATAAATTGTCTACGATAAAACCATGCTTGGTGTCACTCTTAAATATTTTAAATGGACCTTTAATAAGTGTCTAATATGACCTCTCGTCACTACCTCTCTGAGGTTAGGCGGGCGACTTACTGAGTACACGTTGTTTTTTTACTCATGCTACACTTGCTGTACATTTTATTGCACAGGTACTTTCATGGCAATGTGGAGGACTCAGAGACTTAGGCGAGCTATATCATCCGGAGGCGATCCGCAGCTGATAGAGTCACCTTCATACTGTATCTATTTTATTTTAAATTTCCTTGTCCAGTTGTATTTCAGACAGGCTTTGTAGTAGAGGTGTCTAACGGGTGGGCCGGGCCGGGTTGGGGTTTTGTTGAACCAGACGAGTAAGGGTACCAGGCCGGTAACTGGTTTAACGGGTTCGGGTTAATTCGGGTAAAAACTTAACCGTATGGGTTAGGGGCTTAAGGGGCGGGGCCAGTTACAGTGTTTTTTTATTTTTTGNATCTTCATCATATTTAAAAGCGATAATACGTTTTTGCATACAAAATGAATCATCTATCCAATGATATGTAATTGTCAAATAATCATTTCCATTAACAGATGACCAATATCAGAAGTTAGACAAACTCTACAAGGAAGGTGCTCAAACAAATAACGTATGTATGTTTGATATTGTCCATGCAATCTAAAGATATCAGATCTACAAGTAGTTCTAGGGGTACCTTTAAATAAAGGATTATAAATCCTTTGATTATACATAATAAGATATGATGAAGAAGCAAAAGAAAAAGGTAGACAACCCAAAGCAATCATTTTTGCTAACTCCTCACGATCCTTCATTTTAT
>MDKJ01322916.1:0-12570 GCA_005239525.1 Nicotiana knightiana | reverse complement strand
GGAAACACTTGAAAACGTTTAAAACTCGGACTTTACCGAAATAGGCACCCTGGCGTTAGGGGTTTAACACCTAGCTAACGCCAGGCACCCCCTGGCGTTATGGGTATAACGCCTGGCTAACGCTAGGCACCCCCTGGCGTTATGGCTCTAACGCCTGGGTAACGCCAGACTTGTCCCGGATCGCTCCTTTTTCGACTCTTGCACGTATTTTCCGACGTTTATGCTCTCATTTAGCTCGGCTTCCATTTCCAATTCACCTACACATTAAATAAACTCCATTAGGCACATACGACGTGTATTTTTATCATTAAAGCACATAAAATGCAAGGTATATAATGCTTAAAATCATGAATTCTATCCACGCATCACCAACTAGCGTAATTCGGGAGAATATGTCTAGTAAATTGTGGTAGTTACTCAGAAGAGAATTACAATACGCAGGCGCTGATGATCGGTAGAGAATACACAGGCGAAATTATAGAAGACGTAGCAGGAAGGATTCCGACAATTGGGGAAATCATAACTCTAGACCTCCTTAATCTTTTCTCCAATCCGTAGTATCTTTAGTGTTAATTTACTATTTTAATTTATTAGTTAGTTAGTTAAACACAAGAATCTTAATATTTATAAGTTAGGAATTCAAGCTGGTATTCTCGGTGATAGTGAACAATCGTAGATAAGCCTTAGTTCTCTGTGGGATTCGACTCCGGACTTGTAAACCGGATTATATTTGCAACGACCGCTTAGTCCTTTTATAAGGCATAGTTGGGCGTGATTAAATTTTAGCGTCGTTACCGGGGAACTAACGATGTAGCTATAGGTATACGTATTTCTAGGTTGTGGGTTTGAAATTTTATTTTATTTTATTTTATTTTTTTCGTGTATTTGATTATTTATTTATTTGTAATTTTCTATTTTTGATCTGAGAGACATGGCATCTTGGAATTATGAGGGTTTTGACGTTGGTAATTCTACTTTTGATCCTCCTTATGCATTTAGTGGAGGAAACCGCCCAGGGCAAAATTATCAAAATATTCTCGAGAGCGAGTTATGTGCACCAACTCAATCTTATGTATGGAATGTGTGTGATATGTGTGGTGGTCACTTTGATGGTTGTGCTTATATTTCTTATCTTCCCCCAACCCCTTACTATGAGGGTTCTACTTTTTCTTGTGAGGGTAATGAGAATAAAGAACCTAAGGAAGCTGACCTAAAGAAGATCAAAGATATATTAAAGTGCCATGTGAAACAATATGATGAGAAACCACGGCAGATACAAAGGCAAGAGGCAACTATTTACAATTTGGAGGCTCAAGCGAATAAATTAATGGAACCTTGTAAAGCGCAACAAGTTGACATTGTGTATAGTAGCCAATATGAGTATGAATTAGCTGCAGAAATTGCCATTATACTGGAGGACATAAAAAAATAAGGGGATGAGCAAGAGGAGAAGGCCATAGTAAAACACCAACAATCAATCGAACTAGATTTTGAGGATGCCGATGTCGTAGAAGAGATACTAGAGTCAACCAAGGATATTGAGGATACATATTTAGTTGACTCTAGTGTCATTAGTGTTGAGGATGTTGACAATCCCAACGTTTATGTAGTTGAGCGCATTAGTCCACACTCCAAGCATTTTTTCACATTGTGTTTGGATGATGATATGGAAATAGAGTCGTCCGAGCCACTTGAGGAGTCAAGGAGTAAGGAACAAGATGCCTACATTTTGGAATTCTTCATGCCAGGAAGTCGGGAATACACAGCTCATCCAAAGCCCAAGAAATGCAGAATACTACATTGTTTTATTGGGCCGGTCAGATTCGTTCTACCACCCCAGGAACATGATCATAGAGTAGAACCAAAACTTGGGGTCCAATTCATAAGTTCGAAGTGGAGACAGAAAGTGATTCACGTCGTGCCACAATATTAAATCAAGCGCTTGTTGGGAGGCAATCCAGCTTTACTGCTTTCTTTTGTTTTTTTATTATTATTTTTGTAGTGTCGATTTTTTATTTTCTAGGAGCATGGAAATCAAAGCTATTGGAAGGATGCAACAACAAACCATTAGTTGGAACTAAGTGTGAGGTACCCACACGAAGGACCAGGCCTGGGAGAAGCCTAAGTACCCCATGAGATGCTAGTGCTTCGACTTTTGGTCTACCAGGGGGTTTCTTTTACCCTCTTGTATGTATGGGTGTACATTGGGGACAATGCACAATTTTAAGTGTGGGGTGAGGAGATTGTCTGGGTGACTTTCTATGCTATTTTAGTTGTGTTAGCTTAATGGAATAAATTTTTTTTTTTACAAAAATAGAAAAGATTGGACTTTTCCCGACAATGGATCTATTAGACAATTTTCTTGAGGGATTTAAGTCTAAAGCAAAAAAAACAAAAAGATTTTCTTTTGTTAGGTAGTGTAGCAATTCTCCCTTGGTTTTTCTTTGTGCCGCGGTTCTTTTCCAATGGTTTTGTTTGAACTGGGTGTAGTTTGTTTTTTCTTTTTAGGAATAGGAGCCATTGTGTTGTGTTTTGAAATGAAGCAATCTCTTTTGACTTTGTTATGACTTGAGAATAGTGAGTACTTTGGTTGTGACGCTTAGGTTCAGTTTTTGACTCTTGTATAAGTACCTTAAATTGTATGATTTTAAATTTGCTTAACTGCTTTGACTAGAGTGTCTTGATGAATCCGATCCTGAGTGAGTTAAGTGTCGTGTGTGTGAGGTTTGTGTGTTATTCTTTGCATTGCATTTGATTCCTAGAACTTGTCCCGGGTGTTTACAAAGTGAAATAGTAGTTTTCTTCAGTCTTGGAAGTGATATAAGCGTTTCTTTGTTGAGCCACATATATATTTTACCCGCCTAATTGTTATGTCGTAGTTAACCCCTTTGAGCCCGTAATCTTATTTCTTTGGCAACCACATCACAAGCCTTACCCATTTGTTTGAATTAACCATCTATTTGAACCTTCTAACCTCTCATGAGCACTTGAAGTGTTATGAACTGTGTAAAAGTTAAAATGTGGGGTGGTTGGTTTGGCTTTTGAGCGGAAATAATGAAATAAGGAGAAATGTGCATTGTTTTGAAAAAGTAAGAGCTACTTAAATAAATAAATAAAAAATTCCTTGATAAGTGGTGACTCTTGATGTAATTGTGCTTGTGCTTAAAGAACTATGGGGTAAAATACATTGATGTGAAGGCGGAGTTTGGTTTGACATAAGTATGAGGTTTGAATGTTAAAGTATATGTATTAAAGTGCTTAGGGAGGTGTAGTCACTCTTATATCTAAATATATCCTACCCGTCCCGCAGCCTACATTACAATCAAATAAAGTCCTACTTGATCCTAGACTGAATAAGCTCGATTAGTAGAGTAGTACACTACGGGCAAACCTATGGTGCATCTCTTTGTGGCGTATGAATGTTATTTCTGAGAGTGAGTGAATTCTTCCTATTTTGAGTTCCCAAGTGTTCTTAAATTTTATTGTGTGGAATACTCTCTTTTGTTGTGTGAGGGCACTTGATTCATGAAGGAAAGGTAATGTCAGTGACCTCTATGTTAGAGTAAGTGGGTGAGTTGTGAATAATGCGTGGTACTTGTGAGTCAAATCTTGAGGTGAAGATGTGTAACGACCCGGTCGGTCGTTCCGTGATATTAGCCTCGTTTTCCCTGTTTCAGCTTTTTCATGTGTTAATTAACTTAATTATGATGTGTTGGGTCAGTTGGTTCGGGTTCAGAGTGGTCGTGGTAAGAATTGAGACAATTAGTCTCTTGGATTGGATTTATAGTTGGAAAAGTCAACTCCCAATTGACTTATAGGTAAACAACCTCGGAATGTGGATTTTATAGCTCGTATAGCTACGTTAGGTGATTTGGGACTTAGGAGTGTATTCGGAATGTGAATTTGAGGTCCGGAGTAGAATTAGGCTTGAATTGGCGAAATGGAGTTTTTGGCGATTTTTGATCGGCATTGAATAATTAGCTATCGAGGTTGGAATGGAATTTCGGAAGTTGGAAAAGGTTCGTAAGGTCATTTTGGGTGTGTGTGCAAATTTTCAGGTTAATCTGATGTATTTTGGTTAGTTCGGCATCGTAGATGATTTTCGGAAGTTTTAGGAATCTTAGGCTTGAATCATGGGTTGAATTGGAGTTTCGATGTTATTTTGGGTGTTCCGAGGGTTCGACTAAGTCCGGATGATTACTTATGACTTGTTGGTATTTTTGGTTGGGGTCTCGAGGGGCTCGGGATGGTTTTGGATAGCCATCGGGGGATTTAAAGTTGGAAAATTGCAGCTGAAGCTGTTGGTGCTGGTGTAACCGCACCTGCGAATAGGGGACTGCAAGTGCGAGCCTACAGAAGCGAACACAAGACCACAAATGCGGATTTTGGTGGACAAGAGGAAGACCGCAGATGCGGAGCTGGGGCCGCACCTGCGGAGTCGCAGGTGCGGAAATTTGATCGCAGGTGCGAAAATGTGCATTTAAGTGATTTCTCGCAGGTGCACACCTGGGACCGCATGTGCGGGTCTGCAGGTGAGAGAATTTGTCCCCAGGTGCAGAAATCCCTAGGCAAAACATATAAATAGGACCCTTAGCGGATTTTGGTGATTCATCCACCATTTTTGCATGGATTTGAAGCTTTTTGAAGGGTTTTGAAGAGGAAAATCGAAGGTTCTTCGTGGAGGTCAAACTTTTGGACTTAAAACTCATTTATGTGTGATTTATGGACTGATTAGTGGTGAAATTTATGGGAAATTAGTACAAAAATTAGGTAATTAGGGCTTGTAATTGGAGACCTTTAATTGGGGATTTGAGGGGCCGTTTGAGGTCTGATTTTGAGATTCTTGGTATGTATAAACTTGTGGGAGGATGAAGATTCTTGGGATGTTATTTTTATCGACTTCCGAGACGTGGGCCCGGGGGTCGGGTTTGGCCAATTTCGGGATTTGTGATGTAAATTGATAATTTTGATGTGGGTTTCGCTCCTTTAGCATATATTAATGATATAATACTGATTTTGGTTAGATCCGGGGCGATTGTGGCCGAATCGAACGGCAAGGGCATGGCGGAGTGGAGTTTCATCTTGATTGAGGTAAGTAACGTTTCCAAACTTGGTTCTGAGGGTTCGAACCCCGAACTATATGATATATGACTATAACTGAGGTGGCACACATGCCAAGTGACGGGCGTGCACCGAGTAAATTGTGGCCTGGCTCATCCCATGGCACCGTCTAATAGCTATTTCGGATTGATATCCACACTTTTATTTATGTGGTTAATGTGAACATGCTAGAAATCATGCTAAGTCAAATGCTAGGGCTTCACGCCGAAAATGCTGAGACCCAAGTGGTCGTATATTACTGTCTCATTTTGGTGATTATTTGATTTCATATACTCAGTCCTGTTATAGCATATCATTTCATGCCTCAGTCTCAGTAATTGTTAATTATATGCATATTTATCATTGTTTTGGGCTGATTTATACATCTGTGAGCCATATGAGTGAGACTGGAGAGTAATGATTGGATGAGGACGAGAGCCTGTTATTGAGACAGTTATGAGATCAGACTGCACACCACAACGATACTTTAATCATGCCTTTGTTGGCTTGATATAGCGCTTGGGCCAATAGGGCCCCGTCGGAGTCTTTACACCCCAGTGAGCGCATTGATATTGAGGGACCGATCTTCCCTGGACATGGATCGTGTCCGAAGCTGATGTTATGTGAGTGATGGATCTTCCCTGGACATGGATCTTGTCTGAAGCTGATGTTATGTGAGGGATGGATCTTCCCTGGACATGGACCTTGTCCGGAGCTGATGTTATGTGAGGGATGGATCTTCCCTGGACATGGATCGTGTCCGAAGCTGATGTTATGTGAGGGATGGATCTTCCCTGGACATGGACCTTGTCCGGAGCTGATGTTATGTGAGGGATGGATCTTCCCTGGACATGGATCTGGTCCGCAACTGATGTTATGAGGGATGGATCGTCCCTGGACATGGATTTTGTCCGAGTGTTGTATTCTGGAGATGGATCCTCTCCGTGGGGCTGTACTGGCCTTTTCCTCAGTACTGAGTGACTACGGTCACCGATGTTTATGCATATTCCGGGATGGAATTTCCCTGGGCCTGAGAGCCATATATAGTACTGGGTGGACTTCTGTGGGAGAGTTGTGAGCACTATGTGCATTTCCACACTGTTGATACATTGGCATGTAGAGTACTGAGATATACTTGGGTTACTTATCATATCGGTCATATTCTGTTTTCATTATCTGTTGAAACTATGAGCATGCCTAAATTCTGTGTACTATTTTCATTACGATTATTGAGGTTTAGTCCGTCACTACCTCTCAGCCCATAGTTTGGGTTTGTTACTTCTGAGTTGGTGTACTCATGTTACCCCCTGCACATCGTGTGCAGATCCAGGTACATCGGGACCCGGTAGTGATTGCTGAGCGGCTGTCAGAGTTTCTTTCGGAGTCGTCGAGATAGCAGCCGGCGATCGCAGCCTCGCCTTCTCCTTCTCTATCTTCCTGTTGCACTTTTATTATTTCAGACTATGTTGTCTAGTTTGTATTTTGACATTCTTACATTGTGGTAGCTCATGACTCGGTGACACTAGATATGGGATCGGGGTTCTTTTATTCATGTTATTAATGATGTCCAAATCTTAGATGCTTTATAAAAGCGTGACTCTTGTTGTAAATGTGGTGATTTTCCTGAATATAACTTTTAATAAATGAAATGTGTGGCTTGCCTTATTTCACGACAGGCGCCATCACGCCCGAGTGTTTTTGGGGTTGTGACAAGATGTTACGCTTTCGTGCTTAGTCTATTTTAAATATTCTTGGTGTGATGAGTTAGGAGAATTGTTTTAAGATGTCGTGTCTATATAAATTGTAATTTGATTGCTCTAGGACGAGTTAAGTGTGGGGTGTTGATGATAGGCTATAATTTCATATTTTAGTCGCTTATTACACTCTAATGCACTTTAATTGAGTTTGAGCTTTAATCGCTAGTGTTTTGTACTAATTGTGTGTTTTATGCCTTGTAGGAGTGATTCCGAGCGATACAGATGTTATGGAATGAACTCAAGTGATTTGGAGATTTGAAGTCTGAGTAAAAGCCCAAGGAATTAAGTCGGGATCGTGTCCAAGGGTCAAATTTGATAGTTAAGAACAAACAAAGACTCGAGTAGGCATATTACGCACTGTCTAGTAAAATAGACATAACTCTTTTCTACGAACTTCATTTGGGATATATAATATATGGTTGGAAATCTAACTCAAAGGGATATAACTTTTATGTTTTACGTTTTTCCAGATTCTAAACTAAACAGGGTGAAAAACAAGGTCGACATCGCGACCGCGGACCTGGACGCGGACTGAGGCAGTGCACTGGGAAAATACTGCGGTCGTCCAGACCTGGAAAATTATCCTTTTTCGCGTAGGAGAAGGTATAATTTTTTGGGACCGACCATGAAAAACGGTATTTTGAGACTTTGGATATACTTTTGACACAGGTTCGACCTAAGGAGGCAGAGATACAATAGGAGCAAGTCGGGGAATTCTTCTACGAGTTTGTCCTTCCTCTTCCTATTCTTCATTGTTGGTTATGACTTTTAGTATTGTATTTTTACATACTATTATGAATATCTAATATCTAGGGTTTTGATGGAACCTTTTGTAGGATAAATTCTTGTTATGTTTTTATATAATTGAGCCGTTGGATTTCTCTACTTGTTCCACTACGTTTATATTGTGGTTGGTTGAAGAGATCTCAATCGATTGTGCCTATTTAGTGTGTATTAATCAGGAGAGAGTTCATATTTAGGTAGTTGTTGAACAACATCACTCCCGACGTATATGAGGGATCAATAACGAAGGGTTTAAAGGTGGGATTAGGGATAACGAAACCTTGGGTGCGATCCAAGTGAGCCGTACTTAATGCCAGCTAGCGTAATTCGGGAGAATATGTCTAGTAAATTGTGGTAGTTACCCGGGAGAGAATTACAACACGCAGAGTGCTCATGATCAATAGAGAATACTTAGGAGAAATTATATAAGACGTAGCGGGAAGGATTCCGACAATTTGAAAAATCATAACTCTAGACCTCCTTACACTTTTCTCCAACCCGTAGTATCTTTAGTGTTAATTTACTATTTTAATTTGTTAGTTAATTAGTTAAACACAAGAATCTTTATATCTATAAGTTAGGAATTCAAGTTGGTATTCTTGGTGATAGTGAACAACTGTAGCTAAGCATTAGTTCTCTGTGGGATTCGACTCCGGACTTGTCAACCGGATCATATTTGCAACGACCACTTAGTCTTTTTTATAAGACATAGTTGGGCATGATCAGTGCGACGTAAAATCAGTCTTCAATCAAGTTGGTTACGTGTTTAGTGTGAAATCAACGCATTGATTACTCCCTTAGGTCCAATTTAGTTTATATATATATATATATATATATATATATGAATTTGTTATGAATATAATTTTAATTTGAGCGAATGTCTATCTTTTAGAGAGTTTATTACTTTGTGGCTAAGTTATTTCCCCTTATAAATAGAGGGGTCTTACCCCATTATAAACCATCCCAACAATTATGGCATGAATTGTCATTGATCATGTACCTATTGTGATTATGCCAAACTATTATGGCAACATGATTATTACAGGGCAAAAGTAATAGAAGTAACATATCTTGCCTATGATGATATTGACCATGACTATAATTGTACAACTTTCTCCTTGAAAGAGATATTCACTATATGGATTTTAACGAATATGTGGTAGTACAATAATTAATTGAAAGCTCTAGAAGAGCCAATTATACTACTTTAGAGAAATAAAATTGATTATCAATATTGTATTGTGTCGTAGTAAGTCTCAAATAAACTTATTGAGTTTCCAAAGTATTCGCGAAAGCAGTTGGTTATATTAAGACTATAAATAAAGAAAATATTTAATATCTTCTATTACTACAACTTGTAGCGGGTAATATGTATGTGAAAAGTTAACCTCTTTATTCTCCAGTTTGTACTACATAAATAAAAAAATGCCACAATAAACTTGGAGTTTATTGATAATTGCACACGTCATGGTATAAACATGAAGTTTATCAATATTGAGAATTTATCCAGTTGGAATAATTAATTTTATCCATGTTAATTTAAGTATGATGTACGAAAATAAAAAAGAATTCACATGGATAAATATTAAAGAACAAGAGTTCTTTGCGAATTCTCTTATTTTGCTTGTTCTCGCGATTATTATGCCAACTAAAATTGGGATTGAATTTCTTGAATTCTTGAATTTATCAAAGGTGAATATGAGCTCATACCTATCATGTATACCACATAAGATGCATGTTTGAGATGGTTACATGTGCGATTATTATCAACCTGCAACCGGGTGTTTGCGAGGTAACTGCTCAATAATTTAATTTAGAGCATAATTTCTAGATTGTCTATTCAAGATAGTTCATACTGATAAGTTAGTTTACATCACAGTTGGTTTAGCAAAACGATTTATTGAATGCATCCACTTAGTAACAAAACTATTTCTTATGAGAACAAAGTTATCTATATCAGTTTGATATATGTTATACACGAAAGTATATTACATTCTCCCCTCACAACTGGTTCAGGGTCAGGAACCAAAAAATTTCGTCTTACTATTATTGATGTTCGGTGTATATTTTGATTAACACCATAACGCACAAAGATGAGTTCCCAACGTTGAGGAAACAAGTTAGTTATTCTAACATGAGGGGGAGAGATGATCAACATTTGAGAAAAGGTTACGTGAAATAAATTATCAATTCTCTATAAGCATGATAATGTAACAGCGGGGATTTTCAAGGTGCAACATATTCATTGAAGTTAATATGGATGATTTATTCATCAAATCTATGGTGACGTCAACCTTCAAGAAACTAGTGCACAAGATTGGGATGCGAAGACTCAAGGATATGAATCGATGCTCCCATCAGAGGGAGTTAATACGTGTTGTACTTTTTTTTCCTTACAAGGTTTTGTCCTACTGAATTTTCCTTGCTAGGTTCTTAATGAGGCAACCAAAAGCGTATTATTAAACACGTGTACTCTTTTTTCCTTTACTAGAAACTTTTTACAACTGGATTTTATTTTAGTTAAGGTTTTAACGGGGCTCATTATTTATTGAGTAGACATTCAAAGGGGAGTGTTATGAATAGAAGTGTAATTAGAGTGAATGTCTATCTTTTAGAGAGTTTGTTACTTTGTGGCTAAGTCATTTCCCCCTATAAATAGAGAGGTCTTACCCTATTGTAAATCATCCCAACAATTCAATAAGAATTCTCTCTCTATTTTTCTTTGTAATACTCTTCTTCTTCTTTTATTGTTTTATAATATAGAATTCACTTTTTAGAATTGATTAATAATAAAATTGATCATATTAACCTTAATTTGTATGGAAATATGACAATTATTCCTATGCTCTTTATTCCAAGGGCATTTTGAAAAAAAAATGTTTTTGATATCTGGAAAAAAAAATATTGTGGACCACAAAAAAAAAGAGACAAAAAAATTAATTAAATTGAATTGGATGGAGTACCATTTATTGGTAAACTCTTGAAATTTACTTTGAAAGTTTGTATTTTTATGCGAAATTTAACTTCAAACAATTTAAAAATTTGTTAACTGTTGTACATTTGTCCTTGTTATGCTACAAAATTTCCAAAGGAACTTTAGCGTTAGATGAAAGGAACGAGTAAATATCATTAAATTTACACTCCAAATTAAATTGAAGTACTAAGTGATTTAGAGAAGCAAAATATCATAAATTAAGCTGAAAGTGACTCATTTAATTTCCCTTAACAAGGGTAACAAGAGCTAGGGGCGGATGTAGGGTACATTTTACGGGTTCAATTAAATCCATAATTTTTGATACGGAATAAAAATTTATGTATAAAATTTATTAAAATTATAAAAATAATAAATACAAATCCATAACTTTAAAAATATAATAGGCTCAATGCTAAAATTTTTAAAAGTTAAACCACAAGGTTTAAATCCTGGATCCGCGACAAGAGCTAAAGATCTTTTGTTTCTAATTACCTGACTTTGCTGATTTGCCACAGGGTCGTGGACGTCCAGGTCGAATGGTTTTTCAAATTCTGTTAAGTTTTCAAACGTGAAGGTTAATTAATTGAATATCCTTTTTAAGTTGAGTTTAATTATTGGTGAATTTTCTTAAGCAGCATATATACGACAATGATAAAAGGAAAAAGAATTGTACTTCTTGTTGGAAAAACTGTGTTCAAAATCAGAAAATCAGTGAAGCAAATAAATGTTAGTTCAATAAACAAATCGTAAAATAATTCCGAGCCCACCGAATTCACAGTATGTCCTTAAGGAATTTAATCCCCTCACAGTTGCCCAAGGTTATGGATTAATTCCTCTCAGGATAGAACGAAATAACTATTATGTGATAGCGGCACTACAAATCACAGAACTTCAGCGAACTCAGCAAACAGAGCAAATCACACTTGACACTTATATTTATTTGGAAAATAATGTAACAATGTAGAAAAGAGAGGAGCAATTTTCAGATTTTCCATGTCTGAAAAATGAGGCCAAGCCTCTAAATTTATAGACAATGAAAGGGTGAGATGAAGAGTTGCACTCCAAGAGGTGCCTCTTCCATTTTTCGTTCACACCCCTTAATAAAAATGCAACAATCCCCCACATGAATGGGGAATGGACATATGTGAAAAAACATGCATGAAAATACTGTGTGATTCGCAATTAAGGATTAGTCACATATGGATAAGTAGGTTTCCCTTTGAACTTTCCGAAGTGAACTTATGTCGGATATACTCGGTCAATCGGTAGGTTTGATATCTTTGAACCATCGAACTTTGGTGTATACCTAGACAACCATAAGTCACACAATCAAGCCTTAGTTGTCTTTGGTTCTCATTGTTGTGTTCGTTTCAGCCATGAACACCGCCTGGTTTCATAAGTGCATAGAGAATTGGCCTTACAGAAATCTCCTTGAAGCGGCTAACACTTCACACTTACATAGGTGATTCTTAAACGTGTTAACCTGTGAGCATGTGATTTTTCACCTACTAGATACTCCTACAAAATTTGATAAACAAATTGATTTTATGAATTTTTGTTGAATTTCAGTGTTATTTGTGAATTATTTGCATTGCATGGGCATAGTTCATCTTTTAAAAATTTATAAAGTGATAAATAATAACAAAACACTTTTAAAACTTTTATTATTTGGCATAATTAGGTTTTCAATAATTAGTTGCATAACTTAGTCATTTTACTAAACAAATTGCAAAATTTATTCTTTAAATAATTATGGGTATTAAACTAATGATTTTACTCTTAATTAATTCATCAATTAATAATTAGACAAAACTAGGTTAAAATTAATCACTACTTTTTAAAGTTTAATTTGAATTAATAAATTAATTAACTTTTATTTTTTTTATTTTTTTTTACTACTAGGCTAGATACCTAGTAGCTAATATATAAATATAAAACAAATATGTCCAAAGATTA
>ML434768.1:12363-26695 GCA_005239525.1 Nicotiana knightiana | reverse complement strand
ATCCAGGAGGTGAATTGATCCTTGTGTGATCCTATTCATCCTGAGAAAGTGCATAAAGCATTCCGCCAGACAGGATAGTTTAAACATACACAATATCAGAATTGAAACTGGCCTCTTCATGGCCAGTTTGGTTTTGAAGATTGTATAACTCCCTGACTGTATTGGTGTTGTTCTACAGATTACGAAAAGGGAGATTCGAACGTGAGACCCTGAGGGAGTTTCGAATTAAGATATTAGTTTAGATTTACTTTTCTAGTTTATTTAGTTCTGAAAAGATGCAGTAGTAGCCAAATTGTAATTTCCTCTCCCCTATTCCTTTGGTTTTCATTGTAATATAAAGACCGGACTGTATACTTTATTTCTGTATTTTTATATTCCTGAATTTTCGAGTTTATATTCTGTATTCTTTTATTCTGCCTTGATAACAGACAAAAGGAAAATAGGTATCAACAATCCCATCTTGGATTTATTTTCTCCTCAAAAATGGTGATCTTAAATTCAGTAGAGTTTCCGCACAAATCAGTAGATTTCAGTTCATCTTGTATTTTCTAAATACGTAAAAATCAAGATATACATGTGCATTAGATTTTAAGCTTTAGACACATGAAATTAGTATCGTCAGGATTGCTAGCCTCAAACTTAACCGCACAGGGCAGAATCTTTTAGAGAAAAATCAGTAAGCTTTCTGGAAATGATAAGAGCGATCTCAGTTCGTTCGTAGGCATTAGATTTAGCAAATAGCGTATTTAGGTATCTGAATTTCACATAAAAGGCTCGATGAGTCCATAGCCTATAAGACCTCTTCAAAAAATAACGAACACCGTTTAGAGATCCTGTAGGTAAAATGGATACCCTTAGCTAAAATTTGGATAAAAAATCAAATATCATAACGAAGCTATCTAACCAACATTCGGGAGTGACAACTCATGTCCCCGTCTTTGAAACTTCAAAAATTATGGTAAAATCACATTGTAACTACGGGTGCATTTCATGTGGCGAAGTTACAATGTTTCCCAAAAAAAAAACCAAACAAGGGTACGCCATCGTGACTTGTTTCAAGAGAAATCCATAAATATCGAAACCGACTTATATACATCTCCCGTAAGTCAAACTACTACTGTTAGATAGAGATTCCAAAACTTTAGAGAATAATTATAGGCATTCTCTTACTCGTCATGACCATAGTCATGACTATGTAATCAATTCGGGTGTGGCAACTCATGTCCCCGACTCTAACTCAAAACATTAATTAAATAAGCGCGTCGTGAATCGCGGGTACATTTCATGTGGCGCGGTTTGCAACGTGTCCAAAAATAACAAGTGCACGTCATCGTGACTTGTATTAAAATAATTCCATAAGTATTAAAAAGCGGCTAAAAAGTGAAAAAGGCTAAGATGCACAATAGATTTAAAAATATGTAAATAATCAGATAATTTAGGCCAAATATTAATAGTTAAGCGACCGTGCTAGAACCACGGAACTCGGGAATGCCTAACACCTTCTCCCGGGTTAACAGAATTCCTTACTCGGATTTCTGGTGCGCAGACAAATTAAAACAGAGTCAAACTTTCCTCGGTTTGGGATTTCAATAAATAAATGGTGTCCTGGAACACCGTAAAAAATCCGGGTGGCGACTCTGAAAACTAAGATAAATCCCAAACTTGAATAATGTCACTTTAATTGGAAAAACTCCCTTACTACCCTTCATTAATCAGGGGTGGTGAAAAAGGAGGTGTGACAAAGTGTATATAAACGTGTTAGAAATCTACCAATAAAATTTTTAGATCTAATTTTAAGTCTTCAAAAATTGAAAATTACTATAATATGTAAACCAAATTAAAATATACTAGGCCGAGTATGAAAATATATGTAAATAAGTTTAATATGATATACGTTTTGAAAATAATAGTAGTATTTTAATTTAAAGTAATAAGTACTATAATGTATTTTAAGTTAAGAATATGTTGAATACATATTGTAAATTTATACATATTATGTCATAAATTCAATTACAACATAGATAAGATAAATTTATATATTAAAACTAATAGAAATAAATCAGATGTATTTACTCATAAGTAATTTAATGTAGTATTTATAAAGCTAAAAGAAAATATAGAGAATGAATGTATAAATTGATATTCCTTATTGAATTAGCTATACAGAATCAACAATATTCTTTTTTAACATAGATTTACACATTTAGTTTAATTCAAAAATAATCTTTATATGATATTTTAAAAAAACTTTATACTCATTTAGATAGAAATTGACAATCCTCCCTTTTGAGCGAAGTCATTTAATATTAAAAAAAAATCATTAAAAGAATAATACTACTTACATTCCACAGATCTTTGTGCCTTCTTTTCTAGGCACTTGGTAGAAGCTACTTACCCACAGTCTTTTACATCAACATACAATTAATTATCTATTTTGTTAAGTGATAAATATTTCAGTAGTTCTTTCACCCTTTCCTCTGATCCTTCTCCAACCTAAAATTGCAAGTTGAGTAGTGCCTTCCATTCTTTCTCTGATTTTGAATCTGTTAACGATAACTTAGCAGCAAAGTTGAGCCGTAAGAATATCTCAGCCTGGTCAACTGCACTTAACATGGTCCGTTTGGCATTTTCAATCGGTTCACGCAAAACGTCGATCAAGCGACCTGAGGTACTGCTTCCTTCACCTCCTGGAAGTAAGTAAACAAGACATAGTATGAATTTATTTGATCAAGTCTCTATCTAAAGAAATTACTGTGAACGCTCCTCCTTACATTCGAAACCTCTACCCACAGATCAAGTGTCTTCAGCGCTTTGCCAGAGACTAGTGTCTCACGAGCTAATGCAACTCCGTCAGCCAGATTCTTAACATGTCCACTTACCAGGAGAGCAGCTGCTGCATTTAGTGCCTGTGATGTTGTATGCTGAATGATGTAAGAACTTTCAAGGTGAAAGGACATTATTGAAAATGGAAACAAGTGCTTTGTCAATCTTTTTATGAGGAGCCTTAAATCTGACAACAAGCTACATCAATCAGATAAGTTTATAAGGACATAACAGACAAAGAAACTTACAAATGCATCAGCAATCGGCCCTTTTTCTCCGGACAGCACGCGTCTGAGCATCTCGGCATTGTAACCTGGACCTCCACCTCGCAAGCTTTCCAGAGTACAGCGCGGGATGCCAAAGTCCACTATTGAAGAATAATCTTGTCAGATTATTTTTTTCAAAGAGACAATGTTATATTAAAAATAAAGATAAAAAAGGCAGCCCGGAGCACGAAGCATCCCGCGTTCATGCAGTGTCAAGGAAAGGGCTGCACCCCAAGGAGGTGTGACGTAGGCGCCTACGCCAAAGAGACAATGTTATATGACTAGTGAAAAACACATTAATCATATTGCATTATCTTTTACTGCAGAGTTCACCAAATACTTAGATCACTTGTTATCAGTGCAAAGCAATAAATACATCCTGCACCGGGCTGCCCTTTTTCTGATTTAATGAGAGTTACTTACATGGATCAAAAGAGAAGTTCTCAATATTGTCTGGTGTGACAGCAAGGACTAATCCAGGGCCTGCGAAATGAATTGTCATACAAAATATGATGGAAATGTCCAGATCTAAGTACTCAAAAGATATACAAGCAAGTCAAACTAAAAAGGACAATGCTACCGAAGACAACATATTTACTAGTGTCGTGGAAGGGGACCATACCAAGAGGACTCATCTCATCTAGGCCTTCTGAATAAACAATCAATGCTCTTTTCATGCCAAATCTCTGGACTGCTTTAGCCATTTTGTGGACCTACAACAAGAATGTTTCAGTCACCAAATGAATGTACACAACACTTTAAGAATAAGATTGAAACAGGTCAGAAAGCTATGAACCAAAGGGCAGAATGGAGATAAGACCAGTGTTATCAAAGGCGAAAAACGCAACGGCTCTAAGGTTCGTTGGGTCTTTAAGTGCAAGGCGCAAATAAAGCATGGGCTTTAACGAAGAAAGGCGCAACGGAGAAAAAAATACAAATAAGTATGTGTAGTCCAAAATATATAATTATAAGCTTGAATAACAAATATATGGACAAAGAAATTGGAAAAAATTACGATAAAGTGAAATACCAATCATTTAGTGTCGATCTTCAGGATTACGCTCATTGGCAAGGAAAAGCATGTCTTAGAGCCTTGATGACGGCACTGCAGCACCCGCTAAGCGAGGCGAAGCGTTCAACATGGTTTGCGCCGAAGTTGTTCTGACACGGCAGTTTAGGTGTCGCACCCGTGTCGACACAACACTAGTAGTATGGGTGTGAGTATGGGATTCGTACCGGATCTGGTTATACAATTTTGGGTACTTTGACCACGACGGATGGAAATATTTGAGACGAGATACAATTTCATTCCCGAAATCAGAACCAAAACTAGGGTACAACAACACAACAAACCCAGTCTAGTCCCAATATGTGGGGTCTGGGGAGGGTAGTCTGTATGCAAACCTTACCCCTACCTAGTGCAGGTAGAGAGGCTGTTTCCACTAGACCCTCGGCTAAAAACCAAAAAATAAAAAAAATAAAATAAAATAAAAAAATAAAAAAAATAAAAAATAAAAATACAATAAAAATAAAAACAAAAAATAAAAAATAAAAATAAAAATAAGAATCACATACCGTAATACAGGATAAATAGTATCCAATAATAGCAACAGGAAATACAATACCTGAGGCGAACAGAACTACATACCGTAATAAAATTTAAGAATATCAAGGGAAATGCATGTTACTAAACCTATCGGTGAACACTATAAACTACCTACTAACCTTCTACCTTAATCCTCGACCTCCACACCCTCCTATCAAGTGTCATGTCCTCAGTGAGCTGAAGCAGCGCCATGTCCTGCCTAATCACCTCTCCCCAATACTTCTTAGGCCTCCCTCGACCTCTTCTCAAACTCTCCATGGCCAACGTCTCACACCTCCTAACAGGAGCATCAATGCTTCTTCTCTTAACATGTCCGAACCATCGCAGCCTCGACTCACGCATCTTGTCCTCCATGGAGGCTACTCCCACTCTGTCCCGGATAACTTCATTCTTAATCCTATCTTTCCTGGTGCACCCACACATCCATCTCAACATCCCCATCTTCTGCACGTGGGAGTTCTTGACTAGCCAACACTCAGCCCCATACAGCATAGTCGGTCGAACCACCACTCGATAAAACTTACCCTTAAGTCTTAGCGGCACATTCCTATCAGACAAAACACCGGAAGCGAGCCTCCACTTCATCCATCCCGCTCCGATGCGATGCGTGACATCTTCGTCAATCTCCCCATTACCCTGGATAATAGACCCGAGATATTTAAAACTCACTCTCTTGGGGATAACTTGAGCATCAAGCTTAGCCTCTACATCTGTATCATGGGTCCCGTCACTCAACTTACACTCCAAGTATTCTGTCTTGGTGCTACTCAATTTGAAACCTTTAGACTCCAAGGTCAGTCTCCAAACCTCCAACCTCGCGTTAACTTCGCTACGCGTCTCGTCAATCAACACGATATCATCGGCAAATAGCATGCACCAAGGCACCTCCCCTTGGATGTGACGCGATAGTACATCCATCCCCAAGGCAAACAAAAATGGGCTAAGAGCCGATCCCTGGTGCAACCCCATCACCGCAGGGAAATGGTCCTAGTCACCACCCACAGTCCTCACCCGAGTCTTAGCCTCATCATACATATCCTTAATCACCCTAATGTACGTTACCGGAACGCCGCTAACCTCCAAACACCTCCACAGGACCTCCCTCGGAACTTTATTGTATGCCTTCTCAAGGTCAATAAACACCATATGCAAATCCTTCTTCCTTTCCCTGTACTGTTCCACTAATCTCCTTACCAGATGAATCGTTTCCGTAGTCGAACGCCCCGGCATAAATCCAAACTGATTATCGAAAATAGACACGCACCTCCTCACCCTGGCCTCCACCACTCTCTCCCAAACCTTCATAGTGTGACTCAATAACTTGATACCCCTATAATTGTTGTAATTTTGGATATCACCCTTGTTCTTGTAAAGCGGAACCATCGTACTCCACCTCCATTATTCGGGCATCTTCTTCGCCTTAAAAATAACATTAAACAGCCTAGCGAGCCACTCCAAACCTACCCGCCCTGCGCTCTTCCAGAATTCCACCGGGATTTCGTCTGGCCCCGTTGCTCTACCCCTGCACATCTGACGCCATCGCTCCTGCCACTTCCTCTACAGTAATCCGCCTACAGTATCCAAAATCTCGCCGAATCTCGGAGTGCTCCAACTCACCCAGCACAATGCGTCTATCCCCCTCCTCATTCAACAGTTTATGGAAGTATGTCTGCCATCTTCTCCTAATGAGTGCCTCGTCCATCAGCACTTTACCATCCTCGTCCTTGATGCATTTGACTTGGGTAAATTTAAGGATATAGCATACTTTATCTAGATTCTAAGAAATCAATACTTTACTTATCTACAACTTGAGAATAAAAAAGAAATCCATACTTTACAAGCTATACGTAAGTATTCCACAAAATTTCTCATAATTTAGAGGTATTTTTATTTTTTGAATTATTTTTAGCCATAATCGGGCACTCGTATCCGTACTAGGATCTGTATCCCCGAATCTTAGAATTTACATCTCGAAGGATCTGACCTCTAGACCCGCACCCGTGTCCGAGCAACTTAGGTTTGTACCTCGCTTCAGGGCTTAAGCGCGCCTAACACTAGATAAGACCAGAAAAATTAGCACCTCAATTCACATAATTTATGACTACAAGATTCTTAAAGCCTCATTCATGGAACAGGTGATATTAGTGTAATTCAACAGTTGAAAATGTACCAGGTCTTCTTTGTAAACTCCAACTACAGCAAATGGCACTCTTGCTGGGTTCAACATAGGCCCCAAGATATTGAACACTGTCTTTACTTTCAGCTTTTTCCTGATAGGTCTGACAATCTTCATTGCTGGATGATATATTGGAGCCATCATGAAACCGATTCCAGCTCGAGTTACACACTCTTTCACCCCCTGAAGCCAGTAACAAAGAATAAATGCATGGTTGTTAGATGGCTCAGTAATTAAATTAGGTTCATAATTTGATTTGGTGAACATCACATCTGGTGTTTCTCCTTATAAAGCAAATATTAATTGATGCGACAGCAAACTTCATTTTTAAACCTTCAATTCTTAAAACAACAACATACTTTACTTTTTCCAAAAAAAAAAAAAAGAAATCTGAGAACTACAATACAATATTAAATGTCCTCAAATACCAACATTTTTCAGCCAAGAACACCAATATCACCAACCTCAGGGTCCAGCTCAATGGCAATGCCTAGTTCTTCTAATACATCCGCACTCCCGCAAGCGGATGAACTCGACCTATTACCTTGCTGCAATTTAATCCCACAAAATTTTAGCCCCAAATGTCCACAGTTTTTAGTGAAATTAAAAAACTTTGGACAACAAAAAAGAGCTCTGTCAACCTTGGCTACTTTTGCACCACAAGCTGCAGCAAGTATTGAAGCACCTGTTGAGATATTCACCGTGTTTGCACCATCCCCTCCTGTCCCAACAATATCAACCGTGTCGCCTAAGCCTTCCACTTGTCTGCAATTCTTTATCATTGCCCTTGCCAATCCCACTACCTAATCATCATCATTAGCTCGATTAAGTTAACACATCAGATGCTAGTGACAAAATCATGGTTAATTTTCAGCTCTCAATAATGAAGGAGCAAATAAATGCATTCGGGTTCTGTGAAATCAGATTCCTAGGCAGAGGATTGTACGTCCAAATGGAAGCTTTATTCTATATTTGAAATTAGGGCCTGTTCTTCAAAAAGCATGGATTTTTCCGAAAAGATTTTCATCAGAAAGGAAATACTAATGAATGAAATAAAATATTTATTTCACCTGAGTTATGATTCAAACACCCTTTGTGGACCGGCCCATCCCGATCCCGCACATAGCGGGAGCTTAATGCAACGGGGCTGCACTTTTTTATGATTCAAGGGTATACATAAACCTTTACTAATATGGCAATAGTTAAAGAACTACTTACTTCTTCAAAGGTTTCACCTTTAGCTCTCAAAAGAACAAGAAAAGCACTAATTAAAGCTTCATCAGCACCATCCAACAAATAATCAAGAGATTCTTCTGCTTCAGATTCCGTCAAGTCTTTCCCACTAATTAAAGCCTCGATCAACTGAACCAATCAAAAATAAAACAAAAGGGAATGAACTTTAATCACAATAAGAAAAACCCAATTCAGCATTGTATTTTTTTTTTTTTTTTAATTACCTCACTAAAGGTGGATATGGATGACTTCTTATTGGAATTGGTCAAAGAATAATGAAGAGTTGAAAACATTTTATGGGTGGAATTGGCAAGTGGGTTACTTCCAAGAAACAATTTAGTAATGTCCCTTTTTGCAGAAAGAGATGCAGATGCTGACACTGCTGAAACTGAAATGCGGCTATGAAACAGAGCCATGTTTTTAAAGTTTGCCAGATGAAAGGAGGCAGCTTCTGTTATCAAATTTAATGTACTGAAACTGAAGAAGCAAAGGGCTTGCGGTGGACTTGATAAATATGGAGAATTCGTGTGGCGTGTGCAGTAGTTTGGACTTTGGTGAAGGGTAACAGAAGGAATATCAATCATATGAAATTAAACTGCCTGGTGGATATTATGTAGTAGTGCTTACTTCTGGGTATTTCTTATTCCTTTTTTAATTTACAGTCAAATTCAGGAGGGCCCAGATTCATAAATTAGGGTATAAACCCAAGCAATACTTGTATGGGATAAATACGATCTGACAAGGACCAATTGTGATTCCTCATATAAAAAAGGCAAAATGACATCCGAGTTATTTAAACTTGTACCCATTTTTTAATCGGATAAAGTAGAGGCGGATCCAGAATTTTAGCAGGATGGGTGCACTATTAAGAAGTGGTGGATCCAAAATATAAATTTTACGTGTTCAACCTTTAGTTCTTACGATTGCGTACCCATTGCACTTTTGGAATTGTAAGTTCAATTTTTTTAAATAGTAATTTTCTTACATCTATATATATTTTTCATGTTGAAAATATTGAGATCAATTGAACCAATTGACTATATGGTACATCATACACTGCTACTAGTTTTAATATAGACATTTTGTTTAATCATATAAGATTTTACAGCGACAAAAGAAGAATATGAATTTCAATGTGTGAAAATTTTGAAAGAATAAACCAAACAAAAAAAGAAATAAAAATAAAGTACTTAATTAATACACAAAAAATAACACAAGACACGCTCATCTCCCTTGGGCATCTACTTTTAGAAAAAAAAAGGACAAAACAACAAGATTGACGTGCCCCATGGAACCCCACTTAGTGAGGTACACTCGATAACCATCACATCATATAATACTTTGAGCATGGGCGAACACACATATATTTAAATATTTTTTAATATTACTATACATGATTTAGGACGGGGAGTATGGGTTACGTGCCTCATGGTACCCCCCTAGATACGCCCCTGAGGTAAAGTACCTTACATGTTTCCCATTTGAACACCTCAACTCATTTATTTGTACAACTTTAAACCCCTTTGACCATTGGTTATGCTTATGTGGCAACAATGTAACTGGCAAAAATGCATGCTAATCCTGCCTGAGAGCGCGTGTATATGATGAATATGAGAATTTTCTAAAATTACAAGTAATAAATAAATGAAGGAAGAGTAAACTTTGAACCCCTCCCCCCCCAGCTTCCTTTTCTCTTTCCCCGGCCCTCTTTCTTCCCCAGCCATTCCCCCTCCCCATTTGGACATAAAAAAAGTTCTTTTTTTTCAAAAAAAGTTTACTTTTTTATCGAAATCAACATTTGTTCATAAAATTTTCAATTTTCATTTAAGATGCATTTTGAAAATTTTCGAAAATTTGAAAAACTCCAAAAAGTTATTTTTCAAAATTTTCACTCAATTCACTTACAAAACTTCAAAAACAACCCAAACTGAAATTTATGTCCAAACAGAACTCTAATTTTCAAATACCATTTTCACTTAAAATTTCTTTTCACCGTATTTTGGAATTTTACAATTCTTATGTCCAAACGCCTACTTCGTCTTCTTCAATTCTTTTTCTCCAAATTTTTCCTCTTCCCCCTTCATCTTACTCAAAAACCACCTTAAAAAATATCATCACCACCACTTTCATCACCGACAAATGAGAAATAAAGGAAAAAAGTATAAAGGTTGGTCGAAATAGCCATTTTGGGGATTTTTTTCATTTTTTTTTCCATGGGTACATAAGCTTTAAAATTTGCCCAAGCCCACAAACCACTCTTGCAAGTTTGTTGGTGCTGGTAAAACTTTAGACAGTGGCTAATCAAATTTCAAGGGATTTGGGATCTGTCGAAGGGAATATAACAAAAAAATTAATTTTTTGCTAAATGAAAAGGAACCAGAGGGCTGGCAACACTTTCCAGAAATTTTTGGCGAGATACCAATCGGAATAGTGATATCGATGATGATAAAATTGAACAAGAATAGTGGGAATTTATGAGAATACTCATAAGGTCTTTGGTCACTCCTATTAATGAATTTTCACTGATTTATTAGTGGGAGTGTCTTCCAGCTTATCTTAGAGGCTTCAAGGTATACCCGCTGGAGTTTGTGGGCCTTGTCTTTTCTTCCATCCCTTTTTCTTCACTTCTGTCTTGTTTTTCCTCTAGTTTCAGAGACACCTATGTATTCTCTTATCAGACTTGTATTTAGCACTCTTACAGACAGTTCGTGAGTTTGTTACTCCAGGTTTTGGAAAAATTTACGTGTTGTTGTATTATGTTGTCCTTATTTAGCTTGAAACCATATTTATTTCCGCTGTTAAATTGTGAACCGTTTAGTTTATCCTATTAAATTGATGATAATATGCTAGTTTATCTATACACGTTGGCTTGTCTAGCGGGTTCAACGTTAGATGCCATCACGGCCCGATGGTGGGATTTCGGGACGTGAGGCTAAGACACGACAACAAAATGTACATATGCAGTTCAATAGTATAGCAGAAACTAAACAAGAATACAATTACGGGGAGAACATGCTGGGGGTAAGAGATAGCAAATACTGAAATGACAGAAACGAAAACAACAGTCTGAAATATCTGAAAATAATAACGGCAATTGATAACACAGATTAAACAGTGAAAGATGCGGCACGGCATGTCCCCTCGTGCATAGTAATAATATAAAACATGGCACAGAATGTCCCCTCGTGCATAATAATATAAAACATAGCACATAATGTCCCCTCGTGCATAATAATATAAAATATGGCACGGAATGTCCCCTCGTGCATAATAACCTCAAAAGATATCCCACAATTGCCATTCCAAAACCTCAAAAGAAATCCCAATTCTTTCCTCCCATTTTTCCAACTTTTTCCTACCCAAATCCTTAAATTTTCAAGCCTAATCTTAACAAAATAGCATAGGAACGGGATTAACAACCAAAGAACTTACCTTTGCTGAAGAACTTTGAAATTCTCTCTCAAAACCACCTTCAATGGACTCCTCCCGCATGCAAATTGATGAAAACTAATAAATTTCGCGAAGGGGTCCTTTTTATACTGTTCTGCACAGTCATTTCTGCACCTGCGGAAAATTGGCCGCACCTGCGGTCCCAGGGTGCGCACCTGCGAGACTCACTTAACTGGCCAATTCTCGCACCTGCGACCACCTTTCCTCACATGCGGCTTCGCAGGTGCGATGCACCTTCCCCACCAGCGACATCGCAGGTGAGACAAACCCCTCGCACCGGTATGTGTATTGATTATCGACAGTTGAATAGGGTTACGGTGAAGAACCGGTATCCCTTTCCCCGTATTGATGTTTTTTTTACCCGCTTCAGGGAGACAGAGTATTTTCCAAGATTGATTTGAGATCTGGGTACCCTCAGTTGAGGACTCGGGATTCTGATATCCCGAAGACTGCTTTCAGGACCAGGTATGGTCATTATGAGTTCTTGGTTATGTCGTTTAGGCTGACCAATGCCCCAGCTGCGTTCATGCAATTGATGAACAACGTGTTTCAGCCTTATCTTGATTCCTTCGTCATTGTGTTCATTGATGACATCCTGGGTTATTCTCGTAGCCAGGAAGAGCATGCTCAGCATTTGAGAGTTGTGTTACAGAGATTGAGGGAGGAGAAGCTTTATGCGAAATTCTCCAAGTGTGAGTTTTGGCTGGGATCGGTAGATTTCTTGGGGCACGTGGTGTCCAGTGAAGGGATTCAGGTTGATCCAAAGAAGATAGAGGCGGTGCAGAGTTGGCCCAAACCGTCCTTAGCTATAGAGATTAGGAGTTTCCTTGGTTTGGCAGGATATTACCGTCGCTTTGCCGAGGGATTCTCTTCGATAGCTTCGCCTTTGACCAGATTGACCCAGAAGGGTGCTCTATTAAGATGTTTTGATGAGCGTGAGGAGAGCTTTCAGAAGCTCAAATCACCATTGACTACAGCTCCAGTACTAGTTTTGCCTGCTGGTTCGGGTTCTTACACAGTTTATTGTGATGCTTCCAGAGTTGGCTTGGGAGTGGTATTGATGCAGGACGGTAGGGTGATTGCCTACGCGTCCAGACAGTTGAAAGTGCACGAGAAGAATTATCCAGTGCACGATCTTGAGTTAGCTGCCATTGTTTATGCCTTGAAGATTTGACGGCATTATCTGTATGGAGTGCAGTGTGAGATTTTCACTGATCATCGCAGTTTGCAGTATCTGTGAGGCAGAAGGACTTGAATTTGCGTCAGAGGAGATGGTTAGAGCTGCTCAAGGATTATGACCTCACTATCTTATATCATCCGGGGAAGGCAATGTAGTGGTCGATGCCTTGAGTCGCAGAGCAGAGAGTTTGGGGAGTTTAGCTTACCTTCCAGTAGTAGAGCGGCCATTAGCTCTTGATGTTCAGGCCTTAGTAGGTCATTTGGTGAGATTGGATCTATCAGAACCGGGAGTGTTGACTTGTGTAGCCTCCAGGTCTTCTCTTTACGATCAGATTAGAGCACGCCAGTATGATGATCCACATTTGCTTGTTCTTCAGGACAGGGTACGTCGCGGTGATGCTAGAGATGTGGTTATTTGTGATGATGGGGTCAAGAGGATGCAGGGCCGGATTTACGTGCCCAATGTAGATGGACTTCGAGATTTGATTCTAGCAGAGGCTCATAGTTCGCGGTATTCCATCCATCCGGGTGCCGCAAAGATGTATCAGGATTTGAGGAAACATTATTGGTAGAGGAGAATCAAGAAGGATGTTGTGGAGTTTGTGGCTCGGTGTCTCAACTATCAGCAAGTCAAGTGTGAGCACCAGAGACCGGGTGGATTGCTTCAGAGGTTTGATATTCCGGAGTGGAAGTGGGAGTGGATCGCCATGGACTTTGTAGTTGGACTCCCACAGACTTCGAGGAGGTTTGATGTTATATAGGTTATTGTGGATCGGTTGACCAAGTCCGCGCACTTCATTCCTGTTGGTACTACGTATTCATCGGAGAGGTTAGCTGAGTTTTATATCAGGGAGATTGTCCGTTTGCATGGGGTTCCAGTTTCTATCATTTCCGACAGAGGCACTCAGTTCACGTCCCAGTTTTGGAGCGCCGTGCAGAGAGAGTTGGGTACTCAGGTTAAGTTGAGCACAGCGTTTCATCCTCATACCGATGGGCGGTCGGAGCGTACCATTCAGATTTCGGAGGACATGCTGCGTGCTTATGTGATTGACTTTGGTTGTTCATGGGATCAGTTTCTGCCACTAGCGGAGTTTGCATATAATAACAGCTATCATTCGAGTATTCAGATGGCTCCGTATGAGTCCTTGTATGGTAGGAGATGTAGATCTCTGGTTGGTTGGTTTGATCCGGGTGAGGCTAGGCTATAGGGCACAGACTTGGTTCAGGATGCTTTGAGTAAGGCAAAGTTGATTCAGGAGCGGCTTCGCACGGCGCAGTCTAGGCAGAAGAGTTATGCGGACCGGAAGGTCCGAGATGTGTCTTTCATGGTTGGGGATAAGGTGTTGCTGAAGGTATCACCCATGAAGGGTGTTATGAGTTTCGGGAAGAGAGGAAAGGTGAGTCCCAGGTTCATTGGACCATTTGAGGTACTTCAGAGGGTTGGGGAGGTGGCCTATAGGCTTGCTATGCCTCCCAGTTTATCGAGTATTCATCCAGTATTCCATGTTTCGATGCTCCAGAAGTATGTTGGTGACCCTTCCCATGTTTTGGACTTCAGCACGGTTCAGCTCGAGGGTGATATGTCATATGAGGTAGAGC
>ML434767.1:0-23934 GCA_005239525.1 Nicotiana knightiana | reverse complement strand
ATATATGGATTTCAGGCTCGATATTTGAGGCTCAGTAGCACCAAATTATCATTAATAATTATGTGTGTCAAATTCAATATTTTTATAATTCTGTGTGTTTGTTTTATAATTTAAATTCATAATTTTTAATAACTTAATTGTACAAAGTTTGCATTTTCAACTGCCAGTATAAGATACTTAAACTAAAGGGATTCTACGCTAAAATACTATACTTTACTACACTAAAAGGCTCTACATTTTACTACGCTAAAAAATAATCTAAACTAAATATAAACAACAAATATATTTTAATCACAAATAAAACACAAACGACATGGAAACACAAATATATAAGTCCAGATATTAACAGACAAATTAATTTCACAATTTTATATTTTTTTATAAAATACTAGTATTTAAATCCGGATAAATGTAACATACTAGTTTCGCAAATAAAACACAAAACGAAATAGAACACATTCAAATCAACTAATATGCATTATTATAAAAGTTTCAACATAAAATAAACTGAAATACCTCGATTTAGTGTTTTCGGAAAGCAAATTGGTTGAAAATTTGAGTCCGAAAGAGTGAACCCACAACAATACGATGTTCTACTCCGAAGTGGGACCTACGTTCTACACCTTTTGTGTGACGGGGGGGCCACACATTTTTTTTTACTGTGACGAGGGGGGACCAGATTTAGAGAGAAAGGTAAAAAAATGGAGGAGACGATCTGGTGGGGTTGGGAAAGACGAAGAGGATTAAATTAAGCCGGTATAGCGCGCAAAAAAAAGACACGCTATATATATAGCGTACAAAATATATGCGCTATACTGGGACAGTCAGAAAGTCAGAGGGTATAACGCACTAATTCTGTGCGATATACCTTAACGGCAAAAATTACCGTTAAGGTATAGTGCACAGAATTAGTGCGTTATATATACTTTGGTCATTTTTTTTACCCCTTATTAAAGATTTTTTTTATTCAAAAAGACAATATTAAGGTTCCGGACTCCTTATCTTTGTCTCATTCGTCATTTACCACGTCATCAACAACTGAGTTACATATACTTCATTGTTTTGACTGATTGTCAGAGAGACACACTACTTACTAACATTAGGTGTTCAATAGGAAACAACCTTAGCTGAATTATCTAAGTGAAAAAGCATGGTAACTTTAGGTGGCCTGTCTATGTATTTGGCTCTTTTTTCATGTACAGTTTTTTTTCTTTGGGTTAATATTTATTAGTTTTGGATAAAACTTTTATCAATAAATATTTTAAATTTTTACTTTTGAGTACTTGAATTTAGAATATTACAGTCTATGACTTCATGCACTAGTTAATATTCAAACCGAATAAAGTGAATTTACCAAACCGAATAAACTGAAATCGAAAGGAAAAAAATTAAATCATACGGAATTTAATTAGGTATGCTATTGGTATTGCATTTTAAGAAGTCGAATACCGAAAATACCGAACAAAAAAAATCAAAATACCGTACCGTACCGACCGATAAACACCCCTAGTCAGTTTTTCTTGGAAAAAACGACTATTGGTACTTTATTTTTTTTTCTTTTTTCATAAAACTTTTGAATGTGAGGTAGGCTCGTAAACAATGGTGAAGCTAGGAATTTTACTAAGAGGTATCAAAATATAAAAAAGATAAATAGATGAAGAATATATGGGGAATCAGCATATAATATAACCTATCTAAACAGTGTAATTTTTCGACAAAAGAATGTCTTAAGGTGGCTCCGCATTGCTCATAAACAGTGACGATAGAAGGTATTAGTAGTAGAAGAGAAGACCTTTCGATAAGAAATAAGAAATTCATACTTCAGAGTTAGGACTCAATTTGTCAGGGACAAAACAGTAATATCAATGATGGCTCCAAATTTTATTCCTCAAATAACTTTTCTTCATTTTTCCTCAAAATATGTTCACTGCTTATTACCATTCAGGTAAAAAGTAATCAGTAGAAGACTATTTAATAAATAAACTAACAATGAAGACTATAAGGAACTCACATTATTGAATATTATTTTTTTTTAAATTTGGAAGAGAATTTAAAAGGTGCGAGTAATGTCGATTGAGATGATTTGATCACGTGTTATATACACTCATTTTTAGATGTAAACTTGTGATGATTGAAGGTGTTGAAAGAGAAAGAGAGACAAAAAAATCAGTAGAGAGAAGTTATTTCAAAAAGTTTAAAATATCTCAAAATCCAGACATATCTAACAAAAGTTTAATAGACCTTAGTATATTAGAAATATATAACCACTAGAATATATCAGAGAACCCCTATTGTTAGATTATTTTTAAATACAAAGTACTGAAATATACATAGCATTTGTGATATTGAAGTTAGTTAATTTTAATTATTCTACTGTGAATAGGTCATTTGCACTGACTGCATTCATCCATTTCAACTAATAGGCGGCGGACCAATCTAGCCGATAACCCAAAAACTGGTCCGATATCAGTCCTTTGCGAGCGTGGTTAGCCAGAGATTAGTCCCATATCACTCCACACTTGGCCCGGTGCCTCAACCCTTGCCGGGCTATTTGCCATCGTCAGAGGAACCTTTAAACGTGAGAAGAATTAATTCAAATAACCGTCCACCTAATCTCTTAAATTAAAAATAGCTGATAGATGTATAAAAAAGGCAGCCATGTGTACTAAGTTCCCGCTATGCACAGGGTCTGGGGAAGGGCCGGACCACAAGGATCTACTGTCTACATTTCTACAATAGGCTGTTTCCACGACTCGAACCCGTGAACCCCTGATCACATGGCAACAACTTTACCAATTACGCCAAGGCACCTCTTCAACCGGTAGATGTATAAAATATGTAAAATTCATGTATAATATGAATAATATATATGACTGTGCATGATTCATACATCATCTATGTATACTCGCTAAAAAAAAAAAACATGAACCTCTGTGTCCATGAAGTACCTTAGCATGCCAAATTTATGTCGAAGGTGCGGCTCAGATAAGCCTTCAATCTTGCAATCTCATCAACATCATCACCAATGATTACAATATTATAAACATTTACTATGATCCAGGTCACTTCCTCACCTTTAATTACGAAATGTGTGTTCGCCAACCTTCATAGGAGTACGGGAGCGTGGTGAGATAGATAGACGTCCAATCCTGCAACAGCTAGTTGCTCGGCCTTAGTCTTGGGCTGATCTCAGACTTCAATCAATAAATTTGACTGGCTATTGTGCAACAATCCCAGCCTGCCTTTACAGTGAAAATAGCACGGGCTAGCCAGTTTTCGGGTTGGTAATTGAAAAATACCTAGCGTTTGCAAAGTCATTGAGAAATAGCCACTATTTTGCTACAACATGAAAAGTCCCAGCATACTATACTGAAGATTGGTGCACCTGCGTATGAATTTCCAACATATTATGTTAAAACTCTAACACACGAAAAATTTCGACATAATATACTGGTGATTGGAGCACCTGTGTATGAACTTCAAGTATATTATACTGGAACTCCAATATATTATGTTGAAATATTTTTCGTTGAACAATGTTTCGTTCAGATTTATCTTTACTTGAAAAGTGCTAAATTTCGATTACTTTTGAAATTGTGACTATTTTTCAATTGTCACTTGTAAATCTGGCTATTTTTTAATTTCACCCGCTTCTACAACTTCCAATGAATAGATATGGTATAAGCCCATAATTTCTCACTATAAGCGACAATCTCACATACATAAGTGGTATAAGATACTGTCAAAACTGGATACGCATACAGTCAAACCTCTCTTTAACAACCTCGTTTGTTCTGAATATTTTTGGATGTTATATGTAAGTGCTGTTATAGAGAACATATATTATAACATATGATGAAAATTGGTTCGAAAAAGCCTGGCTTTTATAGTAAAGTGTTATTATATAGGAATGTTGTGCACACCGCGACCGCATTTCAGATGCAACACAATTTGAAAGAACGGCAAATTCACAAGGATGGAAATAACATCACCCAAAAAAGAGAGTTAAATCTAAGCAACTTAAAAATGAAAGAAACTGAAGATTATACTCCTAAACCTTACCTGACAAGGAAGGAACTGCAGTTGGTAATTTACCAATTAATCGACAAGCCATGCTAAAATGCGACAAAGAAGCTATATCAATTTCAACCCAAAAGCCTCAAAAGATCATTAGACTCGGTATGTAAACTCCCTCACACAGAACTAAAACCATATCCCAAAAACTTTTTAGGCAGAAAGCAAAAACAGTAGAAGCAGGCAAGGACATTTTCACAAGGCAAAAACATCTAATGCAATTGACATTACCAGAATTGCTGACATGGGTAGATTGGACAGCAGCGAGGTGCTTGTCCGAGTTTAATCAGCTCTATCCATATATGCATATAAAGTTGCTTTTACTTCTTTTTTTGGCCACCACAGCAAAGTGCAAAAAGCCTATGGTGGTATGGGTATAAAAAAGTTGAGCACAAATGAAACTGAGAGATTAAAAGCTTGGATGGAAGGAAATAAGAGTGTGGAAGCCGAATATATTCAGCTTAGCATAGACTTCACTATGTACAAGTTTTAACTACATCTATCACGACAAGTATGGCATCCCTCTGCGTTACTTTTGTACATGTCATACAAATGATGTTAGAGAATCGATATTGAAAATACCAACCAATTGCTATTCCTGAGGGGCTGAGGATGACACTACTCGCGCTTATCCTCCTCAGCATCTTCTCTTTGGTCACTTACAAGCTCCATCAAAGCAGATCCTTTCTTTTCTTTCCTTTCAAGTGTGGTCCCTGAGTCACTAGTTACCCTCACTCCGGTCATTACGCTCACTCCGCTCGTGAGAGAGATAGCTTCCTCATGGTAATCATCTTCAGTTTCCCCAGCATATGCATATCTAAGTTACAAGGCAAAAAGCAATTTTAGCAGATAATCTTAGTGAAAATTTGCAGAGCTATACTTAAATGAACCATGGTCTGCTATTCCTGATACACAAGTAGGAGTAATACTGTTTCTCCACTTAAAAAACCAGAAAGACTCTGGAGAACTTAAAAAGTAAACAGCAACAGGATCTCAATACCTGAGAAACTCCATAAACTTATTCGCCATAAATGATTCTCAAAACACTAAATAGATAGCTGTAATATACAATTGGAAGATTTGTGACCGAGATAGTTACTCTTCTTATACACTTTTTTATTCATATACCATCAAAAATCATGAAACTTGAATAGCCATGTCAAGGTTACAATTGATAATAACATAAACTAGGTCGACTAGTGTTACACAAATATCCATGATTTCGTCAAACTTTTTCATAGAAAGGTTAATTGAAAGAAAGAAAGAAAGAAAGAAAGAAAGAAAGGCTCAAGTTAAAACATCTACCTGGTTGGGTTACTTGACGGAGCCCAGAGAATACATATTACTACCAACAATGAAAAGGCAAGCAAACTCCAGAAAGCTGGAATAATCCAGGAAATTCGCCATAGCTCACTTAATGGGTCGCTTGCATTGAAGTACAGCTGAACCAGAATATAGATGAGTGAGATGAAAGCATTATTCTTGCATGCATGTCAGGTGAAAAACCATTAAATAACAAGACCACAGGTCAATTATCTGTCATTTCTTCCTCATCTCGTCAAACGTAGGGATGAAAAATGACTGTGTCAAAAAGGTATTTAGATTTTCATGCTCTACCCACAATTACTTTTACCCACCCTATAAATTTAATTTACCACTTTAGTATATTCTTCCTAAATTTTATCAACTGAATCTCACAGTATCCAAATGTTTAAATTACCAAAGATACCTATGAACGACGAGGGATATAGATATAGATAGATAGACAGAGATTATAGAGAAGCCAAGATAAGTAAAACAACATTTATATGTTATCACTATAAACTATCATCACAAAGTACAAACAGGATGCGCTTCATATGATATCCTCAGTTCCTCACCTGCTCTTCTTGCTATATAAGTCCTGTTTCCTTACCATACTCACATCTTCAACAAGTTATAAAGTTCCACCTGCCACGTACCTTTACCTTCATTTTTACCAAAAAATACTACTCCTATGGGCATCGTGGAACTTACCGCCACTAATTAGAAGGGACCTCATAGATAGGCCACATTTCATGTATTTGGAGACCATTTTTTGTATTCAGAAATTGAAATCAAATTAAATTACCTCATAGCCAACCCAAGCAATGGAAAGCAGCACAAAAATTGCAAGGGAATTGGTAAACTTTCTATAAAGATCAAGTTTTGCCATACTTTTCCGCATCTGCAGTTAAGAGTGACAAAATAATCAATAACTGAATGAAATAATTACATGAACTACAATACTAAAGTCAAATACGTCTCATGTTAACATTTTGGATTAAGAAATAGATTAACTAAATTAATAATATGAAGAAGGTAGAGTACTCTCCTCTTCGTTACTGTTTACCCTTTTCTCTTTAGCACTTTTTGTAAGCTAAATCCTAACTTGTATGCTTAGATGTAAATTTATATGTTCATATATTAACGTTAGGACAAAATCAACAAATATGGAAAGATAAACGCATCATACACATATAAATGTATAATTACTTTTTTTCTAAAATATGGAGAGAATATGTAATAGCATATTTGCAGATACACACACACATATTGTATACTCCCTCCCTTTACTTTCACTTGTCCACTATACTAAAAATACATTTTCACTTTTACTTGTCCACTATACTAAATAAAGAGAAAGACAATCTTTTTTTCCAGTTTTACACTTATTATTAACTACTCATTCCCCAAATCATTTCCCAAGACTTCTGTAAATGCTATCATTATTATGGGTAAAATTGTAAAATATATACTTCATTTATTTTTTCTTAGGAGTGCAAAGTCAAAAGTGGACAAATAAAAGTGAACGGAGGGTGTGTGTGTGTATATATATTTGGGGACAAAAAGACTTGACGGACAAAAACGTTAAAAGCCTAAATGAACTGACAGAATTGCACCAATACTCACAGAGTTTGTTAAGATCATACAAGCAATGGAAATCATCATTTAACTCGAAAATCTACCTGTAATTTTTCCAATGTCTTGGATAATGATGAAAATATCCACAAAATAACTGATGCATCCAAGAAAACAACAGGCAGCACCAGATATATCTTGGTTTTCCTAGAGAAGTCATTGATGCTGCCCAAATGCTCCACAAGTTCAAGAGCCTCAGTGGCAATAAAATATATTAGACATAAAAGATACACTTTCGAGGTTACACCACCAAGCGTTGGCCGAACAACACCATAACCCATTGAAACGACTAAAAGAAGTGCACGAGACAACGTCTTCTTTACAGCAGTCATTGTGACTGCCCATATCGTAATTACCATAGGTCTGCTTCCTGTGGCATTAAGATTTGCATATTCAAAATACCAGAGAGCCATTTCAGACATGCCAAGGGCAATAACAGCAGTAATCTGATAATGTAGCTGTATAACATCCTTCCAAAACTGGACAAACTTCACGAACCAGAATAGGCCAAGTACAAGATAGGCTAAAGAAGCAAGACCGTAGAAAGTCATCAATGGTACCATTCTCCCTGGTAAGTAGCCATTTGGATTTTTCCATACTGTTCTGCCTTTGATTATTGTTCCCTTCAACGCTGGGTCACAGAACATGAAATAAAGATAGTACATCCCAGTACTGTTTATTTCAACTGTTGCGGGAAGCATATTTGCTTGCTGATTCTTTCCTTCAAAAAATGTCTGAATACGTAGTGGCCACAGTGGGTTCTCTTGGTTGTGCTGAATCATAACCTCTCCTACCGTGCAGAACTTCTCTTGAGCAAGTTTTGGAGTACAACACAGTGCATTGGACTTTGCAAAAGCATCTCCAATCTTTTCTCTGTCTCTGACCTCAAGAATGATAGTTTCAACCAAACCAGTTCGACTCTGCATCTCATTTGTTGCATCAGCAGACTCCTTTGTCCTCAAAAAAACAATATCTTCAAATCTGCAAAGCTAAGATCAATTTAAGGTAGGCATCTCAAGGTCCATAGTAGAAAATTGAAAATAAAAGGAGCAGAAAGAATATGCTAGCATATGAACATCTTATATTAGTATTATTACCCAGCTAGGGAACAAGAAATTTATCAAAGAAGCTATTAAGAAACCATAAAACTTCTTAATGAGTATTTTAAACACGATAGAATAGCTCAGGCTTCGCAAAATGTGTTTCTCGAGAGAAGTGAAGTAAACTTAAACAGTAAAAAGAAGATATTTTCCAATTACCAGCATATGTTTGAAGAAGAAAGGGAAGTTCACAACAATAGTAACAACAACTATGCCTCAGTTCCAAACAAGTTGAGGTAAGCTACATGAGCATCACAATGATCAAATTGCACCATTTAATCTTTAATATATACATATATATATATATACATATATATATATATATTACCAGTAAACATAATGCATGCAGACACTCATATGATGGTAAATATTACTCCCTCTGTCCATTTCATGTAGCATGCTTTCCTTTTCAGTTTATCTAAAAAAGAATCACATATTTTATTTAGAAATAATTTAACTTTAAAGCTAAAATGACCCTTAATGAACTGATCAATAGTTACACAGAAATCTGTGACTTATTTTAGACCACAGTTTTCAAAAAAAAAAATTAAACTCTGTAATCTGTCAAACGGTGCCATATAAATTGGGGCGGAGGGAGTATTAATTAGAAGCATAATGATCAATCAATAGTTAACTAAACTTCAACTTCAAACTAGCTGGGGTTGATAATATGAATTATTTATGTGCTCTAAAATACAGTAGTATAATAACGATAACCGTAAAAATGAAAACTAGCAGTATACTTCTGTGAGGGGCGCGTGTGTAAGAGAAAGAGCGCGTGAGGTACCTGATGAAGGATTTTCCTTCAAGGGGTTTATCCGGGGAAGCATTTGATGACGATTTTGAAGCATAGAGACCCTCAGTTCCACCATGGAAGAAGAAAGCATTGGACTTTGGAATAAATTGCTCATCTTTGTACTCGTGAATTGAAGCTGATACGTTACTGATTAAGTTGAATGTATAGAAGATTAGAATTAGAAAACCTATCCATACCTCGGAAGTGCCGTGTTTCATTGATTGTTTCGCCGTCTTTCGCCGTGTGCAGTGGAGCAAAGGTGGTTGTGTCTGGTGGTAGTACAGTTTAGTAGAAGCAGAGAAACCAAACAGAATCTAACATAGAGCTGACGTCGAACTTACTAGAGTCATTTAATCCTCCATAACGACGTCGTTCCTTCGAATTTAATTCTTTTCAATCAAATAGAGTTTTATTCTCATTAAAGAGAGAAATTCGAGTTTTATTCTCTCTCTCTCTCTCTCTCTTTAAATTAGACTATTAAAAGCTTGAGTTGATATTTTAGGCTTTTTTTTTTTACTTCTATACGATTTTTCTCTCTAAAAAAGAAAAACAGAAGAGAAACTTGATTTGGGGATTAAACAAAATAACAAACAAGCAAATGAAAAAAATATATGACATATTGTTTAGTCTAAAATTAAATTGATCGAATTCATTTTGATCCAAGTTGAGTTAGTTTACTACTCAATACTCATTACTTTATCCATTATAATACGTCTAAATTTAGCTAAATTCATTTCAAATCAAAAAGAATATGACTAAATTTATTTGGACAAAGTAAAAGATTGGCTAGTAGACCGAAACTAATTGTATTTACAAGCTAAAGGTGTAAGTATGCGTTTGTGTGTATATATATATCAGTTATTATTTTTTAGAGCGGATATATACCTTTTCTCTATTTATATTTTTGTGGTTCATTCCTTAAACTATCACCAACCACACAATTAGGCCATATTGAACGGATCCCTTCCTAATTTATTTCGATCTCAAAGAATGACACTGCACCAAGACAATCAAAATTAACATCCAAAGAAAATTTGTTAAGTTAAAATCAATTTTTTAATAATTAATTAATCTATTTATTTATTAATTAAAATATCACTGAAAAAAAAGGCTAAAATATCAGATTTCTGAAAATGTGATCGTCAGAATTCAACGCAAAGAGTTCTGTAAATATTATATTTAGCTACCTAACCTCTTAAAAGTTTGTTAAAAGTAGGGAAAAAGAAAAGGAAGGAAGAATGGACCAGTAACTAACTTATACTTTATTAGAGTTTTATTATTGTCTTTGTTTGTTGATATATTTTTGGTATTTGAGTAAATTCGTGTGCGACTTGACTATTTAACTGTATATTTTTATACCTCACAACAATACATGTATCAAATAAATTGTGTATATTCAAACTTAAACATATAGTATTTATAATACCTCCTCTCGAAAGAAATTACATTACATAATTTTTACTTACTTTAAGATTTGACATAATTCCATAATTTTTATGTATCTTATAGACCACACACTTTCATCAACATTTCAATATTTCATATATATTTTGCCTATTTTTCATCATTATTCCTTATCTCGAATGATTCAAAGTCAGAAATTAAGAGAAGTCATTCATGTGAAGATAAGAGTGTTGCAAAAGTGGAGTGAGATGGAGTTAGATAATACTCCTTTAATTTGGCACCATTCTTTTTTCTTTTTTTCTATTTCCTTTTTATGTTACACTTTTTTTTACGGGGTTCCTTTACTCTCCACTTTTCCAATTAAGGGAAAGAATGCCCTTTCTGTTTAAATTAGGGAGCTAAAGTAGTTATAATAAATGAAAAAGGATCGGATATGTGCCTTTATTATTATAAATTGTTTAAAGTTAGTCCCCGTTATATTATTGGGTCATAAAATCTCCCCTTCTTACTATCCTAACAAATGTATCCTTAATTAGACGGAGGTGACACGTGGCATTCATCCGTGCCCTTTTCTAGGCACATATTAAGCGACCCGCTCCATGAAACTCCCATACCCCTAACCCATGATTTATAACACAAATTAAACTCATTTCATTCATTTTGTCTTCTTTCTCTTTCACTCCGTAGAACTCTCTAACCTCTCTCTTCTCCGTTGATTGCCGATTTGAACAACAAATGCCATAAAGGTAATACCTTCCTCCATTAAAATTATTTGTCTCTACTATATTATTTCTGTTACTATTTCATCTTTTTAGTTTTCTTTTCGTTTTTAGGGTTTTTACTCTAGGATTTCGATTTCTTGGAGATTTCATCTACATCCAACTTAAGTTTCTGCAATTTCAGTGATATATTCTTATTTCTTGTCTGTTTCTAGTGTTTGCATGCATGGTTTACACCTTTGTTGTTTATTTATTGTTGGGGTTCTCTGTTTTGTGGGATTTTATGGGGTTATGTGGAGTTTGTCTTTTGTCTTTTTTAATAAATTTGTGTTGTCTGAAGATTCTGCACTTTTTCATTGTTTATTAACAACGATATTCCCTAATTGTGTGGACATTTAATTAAAGTATTCGGGTATTTTGGATTCTTCTTGGGGGAAGGGGGCTCTTGTAATAAAAATTTATTCTTTTTGGCATTAATTATTCTTTTTCCATTATTGACTTTTACATTGTTTACTTTATGTTTTCTAAGTGGTATAATTTTTCATTGTGTTTGATAGGTTGTTGTTGCTAGTTAACTTAATATTCAATTACGATGGTGATTGGGTTACTGAGCATGAAGTTGTCTACACATGAAAATTGGTGAAGACTTGGACATGTTATGACTCCGACTTACTTTCACGCATAGACATAGTGAATGATTTCACAAATGAGCTAGGACTTTTAGAGGTTCAACAACTTATAGTTGCTGCCCCATCTGATAAATTTTATGTGATTGAACAGGATGATGGTATTAAACATTTACAAAAGTTAATGTGCAATGAATTCAATGTAGTGAACATATTTGGTGTAAATGAATGTGAGCCTCCTATTTACTATATTCCTAATATTGTACAATATGACAAAGAATCTAATAAAATTGTTGATGATGTTGGTACTGATTGTAGTTTAAGCGATGTAGGGTCTGACTTTAGTACTGCTTCAGAATGCTACAATTCTAAAGAATTAGAAGCACTTAAAGCACAAAAGAAAAGTGAAATAACTGAAAAACTTAGTGACTACAAAGAGTTATAAAAAGGTATGTCCTTTAAGGACGTACCAGAAGCTAGGAAGTGTATGAAGTTATATTCTCTAGCTAACAAAAAAAGATTGAAATTGGAAAAGAGTGACCTAGAAAGCCTTAGGTATAGCTGTGATATTGTTGGTTGTCCCTTTGTTTGTTTAATATCAAAAGAAAACTTTGGTGGGGGTTAAAATCAAGGCTTTAAATGCTGAACATGATTGTGGCACTGTATGTGATAACAAAACTGTAGATTTTAGTACCATTACACAATATTTCAAGAAAAAGTTACAGGATAATCCTAAGTACAAGGTTAGGGAGATGATGTTAGATTTGAAGAGAATCCTTGAGCTAAATGTTAGTCGTGTGAAGTGCAAGAGGGAAAAGAGGATGGTAATGGAGTCACTAGATGGTAGTTTTTCAAATGAGTACAATAAACTTGAGGCTTATGCCAATGAATTGAGAGAAAATAATCCTGGTAGTGATGTGGTTGTTACATTTTCAAAGAGTGCACTTGAAAAAGGAAGAAGAAGGTTCTTGAGGATGTATGTGTGTTTACATGCTTTGAATATGGGTTTCAATCTAGGATTGAGACCTTTTATTGGTCTGGATGGTACTTTTTTGGAGGGAAAAGCCAAAAGCCAACTGTTAATGGCAGTTGGACATGATTCACAGAATCATTTTTACCCTTTGACATGGCCAATTGTTGATAAGGAGACAAAAAATACCTGGAATTGATTCCTGCAGTTGCTTCAATCTTCTTTAGACCTCAAGGAAGGGGAAGGAATCACTTTCATGTCAGATATGCAAAAGGTGAAGTTTCTGAACAGTTATGTCTACTTTTATTAAATCTTGTATTTATTTTTTACTTGATATATGTTTCTGACCAGCTTTGTATGTTTTGGATAACCACTGCAGGGACTACATGCTGTAGTTAAAATAGTCCTTTTCCAGGCACATCCCAGGTATTGTATTAGACATATTGAGTATGACCGGTGCAAACAGTACAAGACTGAAAAAATAAGAAGATTTTATGGTGGTGTGCATGGTGCATATATGCAGAAGATTTCAAAGGTCAGCTAGAAAAATTAGGGGACTTGAACAAAGATGTTGCAGAGGCTTTGCTGAGGTACCCACCTCAGGCCTGGTGTAGAGAATTTATGGACACAATATGCAAGAATCAGTCGGTTGATAATAATTTGACTGAATCCTTCAACAAGTGGATTGTGGATGCAAGACATAAGCCTATAATCACATCAGAATCAAGACCATGAACCTGTTAAGAGAACATAAAGAAGAAGTTTGGAGTTGTCGACATGATTTCAGTCCTAAATGTATGGACTTGTACAATGAGTACTTGCAGATTGCTTGTGGTGACCCAAGGAGTCATTTTATGAATTAAGACTCCGTTCTAGGCTTATTATCCATAAAAAAATATTTAATTTTAACTACCTCGATTTGCGTGCACAGTCCGGGCGTGAAACCGGAAAGCTTTTATGTGAAAATATAAGAAATAATAATTTTTAGAATTTAAAGTTTGGTTTTAGTTGACTTGAGTCAACATTTTGAGTAAACGGACCCGGATCTGTAATTCGACGATCTCGGGAGGTCCACAGTGAAATATTGGACTTGGGCGTATGCTCAAAATTAAATTCCGAGGACCCAAGCCTTAGAAATCAATTTTTGAAAGAAATTGTTTTACTGAATTATTAATGAAATAAAGAAAAGAATTAACGTTTGAAACCATTGGTATCAAGTCCGTATTTTGGTTCCGGATCTCGGTACAGATTTGTTATAGTATTTGAATACTATCTGTGAAATTTGGTGAGAATCAGAGTTTATTTGACATGATTCGGACGTCCGGTTGAAAAATAGTGAACTTTAAGTGTTCTTGAGAAAAATGATGAGTTTTGAGGTTTAATTCATAGTTCTACATGTTATTTTCATGATTTGACCGTACGTGCAAGTCCGTATAATGTTTTTAGACTTGCGTGCATGTTTGGTTTAGGCCCCGAGGGCTCGGGTGAGTTTCGGATAGGCCACGAAATATTTTACACTTAGGAAGGTTTGCTGGTTTTCTATTTTCTGGTGCCCAGTTATTTAGTGCTTCGCGTTCGCGTAGCATATATCACAAACGCATAGAGTAAAAATTTAGCTGCGCATTTTTTTTCTATGAGAACGCGGGACCCCTGACGCAAACGCGATGGGCTGGGGGGACCCTACGCGAATGCGGTCTGGTCCACGCAAACGCGTAGTGTAACGGGCCTGGGGGAGGGGAAACTGACTTTCCTCTATGAGAACGCAACCCAGTGACCGCGAACGCGAAGGCTTGAGGAGCTAAAGCTCCGCGAACGCGTAGGTCACTGGCCCATTACCCTATGCGAATGCGGGCAGGCCCACGCGAACGCGATGAAGGCCTGTCCAAGTATATAAATTCAATTTTAAAGACGGACATAACCCTTTTCTTCATATTTTTTGAACTACCAAGCTCTAGAGACGATTTTCTTCACCAAAGTTCATCCCCGAAGTATAGGTAATCAGTTCTAAACTCTACTCTTTCAATTACCCAATGTTTTTCATCACTTTTAAATCAAAAATCAAGAATTTTCATGGTAAAAATTGAGGGTTTGGGTAGAATTAGGAAATTTTGTAAAAATAGGATTTTTACCTCGAATTGAGGTCAGATTTCGAAACTAATTGCATATTCGGGCTCGGGGTGAATGGGTAAGCATAATTTGGTCCGAACCCCGAGTTTGGACCAAGCGGGCCTGGGGTCGGGCTTTAATTTTTTTTAGAAAACTTAGGAAAATCATAATTTTTCAGTAAAGTTAGTTCCTTTAGCATTAATTAATGATATTAAACTAATTATGATTAGATTCGAGTGTGTTGGAGGTGAATTCGAAAGGAAAAGCGATAATTGAGCAGTGAGTGGCCTGCAGAATTGAGGTAAGTGTTGTGTCTATGTAACGACTCGGTCGGTCATTTTGTGAGATTAGCTCTGTTTTCCATGTTTCAGCTTTTTCATGTGTTAATTAACTTAATTATGATGTGTTGGGCCGGTTGGTTCGGGTTCAGAGTGGTCGTGGTGAGAATTAAGGCACTTAGCCTCTTAAATAAGCTCAATAGTTGGAAAAGTCAACCGGGACTTGACTTATAGGTAAAAAACCTCGAAATGTGGATTTTATAGCTCTGATAGCTTGGTCGAGTGATTTGGGACTTAAGAGTGTGTTCGGAATATAGTTGTGAGGTCCGGTGTAGAATTAGGCTTGAATGGTGAAAGTTAGTTTTTGGCGATTTCCAGTCGGCAGTGGAAAGTAGGCTATCGGGGTCGGAATGGAATTCCGGAAGTTGGAGAAAGTTCGTAATGTCATTTTGGATATGTGTGCAAATTTTTCAGGTCAATCGGATGTGTTTTGGATGGTTTCAACATCTTTGGCGAAATTTGGGAGTTTCTAAGTTCATAGGCTTGAATCCGAGGTGAATTTAGTGTTTTGATGTTGTTTTGGGTGTTCCGAGGGTGCAACTAAGTCCGGGTGACGATTTATGACTTGTTGGTATTTTTGGTTAGGGTCCCGAGGGGCTCGAGATGATTTTGGATGGCCATCGGGGAGTTTTGAAGAGTGAAAGGTTGCTGGTGTGAAGTTTTCTGATATTTCCGCACCTGCGGATAGGGGACCGCAAGTGCGAGCCCGCAGAAACGGACAAGGCTCTGCAGATGTGGAAGTTAGCTAGATCAGTGAAGGTCGCAGATGCGTACGTGGGGCCGCACCTGCGGAGTCGCAGGTGCGGAAATGGCCCTTTAAGTGAAATCTCGCAGGTGCGCACCTGGGACCGCAGGTGCAGTCATCGCTGGGCAGAACCTATAAAAAGAACCCTGAATTTTGGCCATTTTTTCACCATTCTTATTCGGGTTTGAAGAGTTTTTGAAGAGGGAAATTAATAGTTCTTAATTGAGGTAAGGATTTTGAATTTAAAACTCGTTTATATGTTATTAAAGGTCTGATTAGTGGTGAAAATTAGGGAAAAATAGTGCTTATATGGGTAATTAGGGCTTGTGAGTTAGAGACCTTAAAATGGGAATTTGAGGGGTCATTCGGACTCCGATTTAAGTGTTCTTGGTATGTATAGACTCGTGGGAGGATGAGGATACTTGTGGTGTAAATTTTATCGAGTTCCGAGACGTGGGCCTGGGGTTCGGGTTTGACCAATTTCGGAATTTTTGAGTACTTTTGATAAACTTCGATTGGGTTTCGTTCCTTGGCATATTATAATGGTATAAATCTTATTTTTGGTAGATTTGGAGCACTTGGAGGCCGAATCTAGAGGCAAAGGCACTGCGGAGTAGTATTTCAGTCGGTTTTGAGGTAAGTAATGTTTCCAAACTTGGTTCTGAGGGTTCGAAACCCCGAACTACTTGTTATATGATTAGAATTTGTGATGCACATGCCAAGTGACGGGCGTGCGGGCGTGCACTGTGAGGCTTGTGACCTGGTTCATCCCATGGGACCGCTTAGTGATTATTCCCTAATGATATATGTGCTTCTATTAATGTAGTAATTATGAACATGTTAGAAATCATGTTAAGTATAAATGCTAGGCTTCACGCCAAGAATGCTGAGACCCAAGTGGTCGTATATTACTGTCTCATTTGTGATTTATTTGATTAAATATACTCAGTTCTGTTATAGCATATCACTTCATACCTCAGTCTCAGTATTGTTAATTATATGCATACTTATCATCGTTTCGGGCTGATGGATGCATCTGTGATCCATGTCCAGGGAAGATCCATCCCTCATCATCAATGCGCTCACTAGGGGTGTAAAGACTCCGGAGGGGCGCTAGTGGCCCAAGCGCCATATCAAGACAACGAAGGCATGATTTAAGTATCGTTGCGGTGTGCATTCCGATCTCATAACTGTCTCAATAACAGATAGATGATGATACTTTTAGGTATGACTTGATGTAGGTGTTTTGCACCGAATCAGATTGTTTGACTCCGTAGAGCTATTGTGAGGGTGTCAGTTAATGGCTATTGGTTTGATCTGTGCTCCGGGATGATCTAGGGGTTACCCGTCCCTGCTTTGGGGAGCGGCGATTCGTTGGTTTTAGGCACACATGGTACGCTGTTGTGGTCTTCTAGAGGAGTTGATTAAGGTAAAGTAGTTGGGTATCATAGAGTTGGACGTATGAATTGTGTTCATTCAGATTCATGTGATTTGGTTCGGCGGTGTGCGAAGGCGTGATTCTAGTCTTGTAGATGAGTTCTGACATAGAATTAGGGTTCTAAGGCGTAGGGATTAGGTTGGATATAGTGGCATTCGAATGTGTTGTGTTATAAGATCGATGCGGGGTAGGGTGACGTGGGGTCACCCCCGGGTATTTACATAGTAAGGTTATTCGACGGTTTGATGGATTTTGGAACAACTCTTGGCACGTTCGAGGACGAACATTTGTTTAAGAGGGGGAGAATATAACGACCCGGTTGGTCGTTCCGTGAGATTAGCCCCGTTTTCCCTATTTCAGCTTTTTCATGTGTTAATTAACTTAATTATGATGTGTTGGGCCGGTTGGTTCGGGTTCAGAGTGGTCGTAGTGAGAATTAAGGCACTTAGCCTCTTAAATAAACTCAATAATTGGAAAAGTCAACTGGGAGTTGACGTATAGGTAAACGACCTTGGAATGTGGATTTTATGGCTCGGATAGCTTCTTAGGTGATTTTGGACTTAGGAGTGTGTTCGGAATGTAGTTTTGAGGTCCGGTGTAGAATTAGGCTTGAATTGGTGAAAGTTAGTTTTTGACGATTTTCAGTCGGCAGTGAAAAATAAGCTATCGGGGTCGGAATGGAATTCCAGAAGTTGGAGCAAGTTCGTAATGTCATTTTGGATATGTGTGCAAATTTTCAGGTTAATCGGATGTGTTTTGGTTGGTTTCGGCATCATTGGCGAAATTTAAAAGTTTTAAAGTTCATAGGCTTGAATTTGATGTGTTTTTTGTGTTTTTGCGTTGTTTGGTGTTTCGAAGGCTCGACTAAGTTTGAATGAGGTTAGGGGATGTGTTGGTATGTTTGGTTGGGGCCCTGAGAGGCTCGGGATTGATTTCAGATGGTTAGCGTAGGTTTGGACTTAGAAATTTGCAGCAAAATGGCTGACGGTGTTATTTTACTGGTGTGGCCGCACCTGCGGATGGGGAGCCGTAGGTGTGATGGCCGCAGGTGCGATGGTTCTTGCGTAGGTGCGGAAAAGGGGGACCTGGCCAAGGAGCGCAGGTGTGGACACCTGGTCGCGCCTGCGAGCCTGCAGGTGTGAGAAGAGGGCCGCAGGTGCGGAAGTTCGGACTTAACTCATTTGCGCACCTGGGACCGCATGTGCGGGTCCGCAGGTGCGAGAAGAGGGCCGCAGGTGCGGAAGTTCGGACTTAAGTCATTTTTGCAGGTGCGCACCTGGGACCGCAGGTGCGGGTCCGCAGGTGCGAGAAAAGGACCGCAGGTGCGGTCTTCGCTGGGCAGAACCTATAAAAAGAACACTTAGCGAATTTTGGTCATTCTTTCACCATCCTTATTCGGGTTTGAAGCTTTTGAAGGGTTTTTGAAGAGGGAAATCGATATTTCTTCATTGAGGTAAGGATTTTGGACTTAAAACTCGTTTATATGTGATTAAAGGTCTGATTAATGGCGAAAATTGGGGAAAAACAGTGCTAAAAATAGGTAATTAGGGCTTGTGATTTAGAAACCTTAAAATAGGAATTTGAGGGGTCATTTGGACTCCGATTTCAGTGTTCTTGGTATGTATAGACTCGTGGGAGGATGAGGATTCGTGTGGTATAAATTTTATCAAGTTCTGAAATATGGTCCCGGGGGTCGGGTTTGACCAATTTCAGGATTTTTGAGTACTTTTGATAAACTTTGATTGGGTTTCGTTCCTTGGCATATTATAATGGTATAAATCTGATTTTTGGTAGATTTGGAGCACTCGGAGGCCGAATCTAGAGGCAAAGGCATTGCGGAGTAGTGTTTTAGCCGGTTTTGAGGTAAGTAACGTTTCCAAACTTGGTTCTGAGGGTTCGAAACCCCGAACTACTTGTTATGTGATTAGAAAAGGTGACGCACATGCCAAGTGACGGGCGTGCGGGCGTGCACTGTGAGACTTGTGACCTGGTTCATCCCATGGCACCACTTAGTGATTATTCCTTGATGATATCTGTGCTTCTATTAATGTAGTAATTGTGAATCTGTTAGAAATCATGTTAAGTATAAATGCGAGGCTTCACGCCGAGAATGCTGATACCCGAGTGGTCGTATATTACTGTCTCATTTGTGATTTATTTGATTCCATATACTCAGTCCTGTTATAGCATATCACTTCATACCTCAGTCTCAGTATTGTTAATTATATGCATACTTATCATTGTTTCGGGCTGATGGATGCATCTGTGATCCATGTGAGTGTGATGACCCAAAAGGTCATCCCGTGTAATTTTAGCTAAATCTGTGTTTCGAGACCGTGAAAGCCTCCTTTTATCTCACCTCGATGTGCGTGCGCGGCCCGGGCGTGTAGCCGGGAAGCCGTTAAGTGGAAAATTGATAAAATGTTGATTTTGTATTAATTATTTGAGTAAAGTTGACTTCGGTCAATATTTTTGGTAAACAGACCCGGACCCGTGATTTGACGGTCCCGGAGGGTCTGTAGGAAAATATGGGACTTGGGCGTATGCCCTGAATCTAATTCTGAGGTGCCAAGTTCGAGAAATGAATTTTTGAAGAAAATTATTTTCTGAAAAATATAAAGGTTTTTGAAAATGAGATTTAATGTGTAACCTGTGATGTCGGGCCCGTATTGTGGTTCCAGAGCCCGGAACAGGTTCAATATGTTTTATATGTGTTATCTGTGAAACCATTGTAAGAAACGGACTTGGTTTGACGTGTTTCAGATCAGAAATGGAAAATTTAGAAGTTTTGGAAGTTTAAAGGAGCTTCATTGATGTTGAGGTTTAATTCGATGTTCGTGATGTTATTTTGGCGTTTTGATTACTTGAATAAGTCTGTAGGATGTTTTTGAGGTTGTGTGCATAATTGGTTTGGAGCCCCGAGGGCTCGGGTGAGTTTCGGGGTGTTTGGAGTTGGAGAATCAATGCTGGTGCACCAGTTCTGGTGCGCCCGCACCTGCGAGCCTTGGGCCGCAGGTACGAGACCACAGGCGCGGATAACAAGCCGCAAGTGCAGTCCAGCCCCAGCCAGCCCAATTTCGCAGGTGCGACTCATTCTTCGCAGAAGCGGTTCTGCAGGTGCGGCCCTCAGTGGCTTAGCCCATTTCCGCAGGTGCGATGGATTTTTCGCACCTGCGAAAGCACAGGTGCGACCCTGGCACTGCAGGTGCGAGGGTCAGGCAGTGTTTAAGTTAGATGATTCCACCCGATTTCTTTCTCATTTCTTCACTAATAAGAGACCAAGGGTGATTTTCTCAAGAGATCTTCTTCCCAATTCATAGGTGAGTGACCCCTAACTAGTTTCTTTCAACTTCCTAATGATTTTCATCAACTTTTATCAAGAATTCTAGGGTTTTAATGGTAGAAAATTGGGGATTTGGGTAGAGTTAGGGCTTTTTGATTATTTGGGAATTTGACCTCGTTTTGGGTTCGAATTTCAAAACAAATTATATTTTCGGGCTCGTGGGGGAATGGGTGATCGGGTTTGGTCTGAAACTCGTGTTTGGACCAATCGGGCCCGGGGTCGATTTTTGTTTGGTAAGAATGTTGGGAATTCTATAATTAAGCATTGGAATTGATTTGTTTAGAATTTATTGATATTATTGAGTCGATTATGACTAGATACTATTGATTTGGAGTCGGGTTCGAAAGGAAAGGCGGTGCTAGAGGCTTGATTTGGATTCTTGGAGTCGAGGTAAGTGTTTGGCCTAACCTTGGCTTGAGGGAATAGGTATTGAGTCCTAATTGCTACGTGTTTATTCCATGTTCAATGTATAGGTGAGGTGACGAGTATCTATATGCTGTTGTCGAGCATGACCGTGAGTCGGATATTTGCAATTATATGATATTTATTGGCTTTTACTGTGTTTATGGGTTTAATATCAATTTGATAACTATTAATTTGGTGGAGATTCTTAGTTATGGGTATTGTTGAGTAGTTGATCGGTTGAGGAACATTATGTTGGGTTATACACGTGTGTAGGATTGGTTATAGCTGTGTCCCTTGCCGGGCCGGTATTATTCTTGTTGATATTTCCGTGTATTTTAGGTTTCTTATTGTTGATTTTTATGCCAACTATTGCTTTTATGTCGTTATGCACAAGGGGATATTCCGTGCCATATCTTATGTTGTTATGCACGAGGGGACATTCCGTGTCATATCTTGTGTTGCTATGCACGAGGGGACATTTCGTGCCATGTTTATGTTGTTTATGCACGAAGGGACATTCCGTGCCGTGTTTATGATTATTATGCACGAGGGANTATATATATATATATATATATATATATATATATATATACACGAGGGGACATTCAGTGCCGTGATTGTGATGTTTTATGCACGAGGGGACATTCCGTGCCATGTTTATGCTGTTTATGCACGAGGGGACATTCCGCGCCATATTTTATATTGTTATGCACGAGGGGACATTCCGTGCCGTGTCATGCTAAAAATATGCACGAGGGGACATGTCGTGCCGTTTCTTTTCACTGTTTAATTCGTGTTGTTAATTCCCATTATTATTTTCGGATATTTAGACTGTTGCTTCGTTCCGTCATTTCAGTATTTGCTATCCCTTTTCCCCAACATGTTTCCCCCTTATTGTACTTACTGTTTATTTCTTGTGGTTATTTCCTGTTATATTGTATTTAAACTGCACAAGTGATATTATTTGTCGTGTCTTAGCCTCTCACTACTTCGCCGAGGTTAGGCTCGACACTTACTCAGTACATGGGGTCGGTTGTACTGATACTACACCTGCACTTCTTTATGTCGTGTAGATTACGGAGACGAAACCAGTGGGCATTGATCGAAGGAGTATCCTTCAGTCCACCAGGCGACACTGAGGTAGTCCTGCAGGCGTCTGCAGGCCTTGGCGTCACCTCCTATCTCTCTTCTTTTTCCTGTCTTTATGTATTTCCGAGGCAGTAGCACTTTGTTCATTCAGACCTTTATTAGTAGCAATCATAGACAGTCCGTGAAATTGTGACACCAGATTTTGGGAGTTGTTATTAAGGAGTTTTGTAATATTGTTTAATTAAGCTGTTAGACTAAACTTCCTCCGCATTCTTATTTCTATTTGTTCTTGTATATCACTTTTTAAATGCTAAACAACAAAGGAATAAATTAGAATAACCAGTAATGTTGGCTTGTCTAGCGGCTTCAATGTTAGACGCCATCACGGCCTGAAGGTGGGATTTCGGGTCGTGACAGTGAGTGAGACTGGAGAGTAATGACTAATTGAGGTCGAGAGCTTGATCTTAAGACAGTTATGAGATCGGACTTCACACCGCAACGATACTTAAATCATGCCTTCGTTGGCTTGATATGGCGCTTGGGCCACTAGGTCCCCTCCGGAGTCTTTACACCCCCAGTGAGCGCATTGATGATGAGGGATGGATCTTCCCTGGACATGGATCTTGTCCGAAGCTAATGTTATGTGAGGTATGGATCTTCCCTAGATATGGATCTTGTCCGAGTGTTGTATTTCGGAGATGGATCTTCTCCGTGGGGTTGGAATGGCCTTTTCCTCAGTACGGAGTGACTACGGTCACCGGTGTTTATGCATATTCCGGGATGGAACTTCCCTGGGCCTGAGAGCCATATATAGCACTGGGTGGACTTCTGTGGGAGAGTTGTGAGCACTATGTGCATTTTCACACTGTGACATGTTGGCATGCAGAGCGTATTGAGGTATATCTAGCATATTCTGTTGTTATTTCCTGATAAACTGTGAGCATGCCTAAATTTTGTATGCGGATGATTTAATTATTGAGGTTTAGTTCGTCACTACCTCTCAGCCCATAATTTGGGTTTGTTACTTCTGAGTTGGTGTACTCATGTTACTCCCTGCACCTCATGTGCAGATCCAGGTACATCGGGACCCGGTAGTGGTTGCTGAGCGGCTGTCAGAGTTTCATTGGAGTCATCGAGGTAGCAGCTGGCGATCGCGACCTCGTCTTCTCTTTCTTATTCTACCTGTTTTTCCTTATTTGAGACTATGTTTTCTATTTCTCCTTTTCATTGCTTTATGTTATAACAGCTCATGACCGAGTGGCACCGGATCCGGGGTTGGAGATTTTAAATTTTGTTTCAGATATTATTTCAAAAACTTTAGATTATTAGTATTATCAGAAATTTCGTTTAAAATTATATTTTTAGTGGAAATTGAATTTAACTTAGATAAAATGGGCGGCTTGCCTGGTTCTACGATAGGCGCAATCACGACTCCGAAATCGGGTCGTGACAGTCTAACCTTAGCTTGAGGGAATAGGTGTTGTGTGACTATTTGCTACTTGTTTTGTTGCTAAATTAAATGTATAGTTGATGTGACGAGTACTTATACCTTGTGGTCAGGTCATACCATGCGAGTGAATGCTAATTCCTGTTATTTTGGTTGTCTTAAAGCCTATCATATGTGACTATGGTTGTTAATGAAATGATGAGAGATTCGTGTCCGGTTCCACCGAGATGTATTATACTGAAAAATGAATTAAGATTAAAATGATAAATGATGATAGAAACCATGATGAAATATTGATTTCTTGTGAAATCCCTTTGAGAAGATTGAGTTAAGATTTAAATATTAAATGGTGATAGAAACCATGATGAAATATTGATTTCTTGTGAAATCCCTT